>JAPYYV010005990.1:0-20355 GCA_030522625.1 Copidosoma aretas | reverse complement strand
CCCCCCCCCCCCCCCCCGGCTCGCTCTTTCGATCCCCTGTCTATATGTACGTCCCTGCTCCGCCGCTGTACGCAGTAAATAGAGAGAGCAGAGTATATAAAAACACGGCCGGCGTTCGTCTCTCATACATACAGATGACACTCTGAAACTACGAGTGGCGTTTATCCATGCGTCCCCCCCCCCCCCCCTCCCTGCTCTCCCGGGTAATACAGAAGAGTCGCCTCCACGTACGGGCAGGTGCGCGACGCGGGGGCGAGAAAAAACTCAAAAGCGTTCGCCCGCCGGGCAGGGGGGGAGGGAAATGAGGTAACGGAAAGAGGGGGGGGGGGTTTGAAAAAACACCGGCTGCCGTTGTGGAGAGCAGTTTTCCGACGCAGAGAAATCGACGTCCGGCGCGACTCCGATTCCCGGAAGCTCGCTCTCCGCCCGTCCGACCGTACGTCGAGTGTACTACTGCTGCCACCAGAGCGGGCGGCGCAGCGAAGGACCGTGTGCTACAGTCCCCCCGGCGCTCTTATTAATTGAATCCCCGCGCGGCGATCGCGGCCACCTCGGCCGCTGCTATCGGGAGTACACTTGTATGGACGTGGCAAATTGGAGCACCCATGCCTGGATATCGCACGCACGCGGGTCGGCGCAGCGGAGGGGAGAGCCCCGGTCGGCCGGACGAGGCGGCTGTGTGATTTTGCGGGCCAGCGCCGGTGGATAATCGGCGGACGGCAATCAGGCCGATTGTGTCGCCGCGATTACGCTCGATCCGCGCCCCCATTGACACGCCCGGGCCATTAATTAATCGCGCGATCCCGGGGGGAAAACACACACGATTCCCAAGAAAGACGAGCGCGCGGGGCTTACCCAACGACCCAGACTACGTAGTCCAACACACCGCGCACCTATTTACACTCTCGTGTGGGAAGCGGATCCTCTTCGATTGCGGACTTCTCACATTTTCCGTGTATCTCACCCACACCGCGCACGCACCCGCTCTTCGTATCGCGTATGATGATAATTCTCTCTCGGTTATTGCCGCGATCTTTTTTCACATCAACGCTCATAAATCACTTTTTCTCGGTAGCTATGTAAGCCTCTCGCTTTTCTCGTCCGGCAGTTTTTTTTTTTTTTTTTTTTTTTTTTTTTTTTTTTTTTTTTTTTTTTTTCTTCGCTCGTTTTTTTTTTTTTTTTTTTTTTTTTCTTATCACTGTTTTCAGAGCGCTCGCTCCTCCTGCGCGCGTGGAGCTTGTACCGTTGGCTGGTGTTCCGTCCCGATGCGTAAGTGCCTTCCGAAGCGGAACAAAGATCGGCATTGTGTGCTCGAGCGTTGCAAGTGCATATTGTGTGTACACGCGGCTTCCACGGTTTTTTCGAGTCCAATGTTTTGCGCGAGTGCCATTGGCTTTTTTGTATCCGTATATTGGTACTGTCTGAATGGAAAAAACTTATCATTCAGAACAAATATTTCAAGAGCATGACCGTTCGAAAAAATTTTGTTCAGTAAGCTCATCATCGCAAACAATATTCGATACATTTTTTCAAACCATTTTGAGATGACACGTTTTTTGAAAGGTTAGGTGTTTGCAATAAATTGTGGGGATGAAATTTTTTTGAATCAGTGTCCGAAATGATGTGTTTACTCTAATATATTTAACTTGTTTCTCCGTGATATTCCGAGAGAAAATACGTTCAAATTTTTTTTTTTTTTTTATTGACGACACGTTTTTTGGATCAATTTTTGGGATGATGAGTTATTATTTTTTTGGACGATTCGTTTGAAAGAAAAAAATTTTATTCTGGATGATGCGTTTTCGAAATAGATTTTTGAGAACACATCCGTTATCCCGCTGAGGTGCATCGCGGTATGAACTCTTAGCGGCCGGTTCGCGCGTACTTTTTCTCCCGGCAAGAAGTAAATAAATCGAGAGCTGAAACAAAGGCGCCGTGGAGAGCTTCTCCTGTAAAAGAAATAACGAGGTTTTCGGGGGGGTACGAGGAATTTAATATTCGTTCGGATTCGGTGGAAACAGAGATGACAACGCACACGAGCCTCAAACAAGGCAGAGACGCAGCAGCCGAAACCGCACGTGGGCGCCGAAATGGCCCGCGATAATCGGCCCCTCCGACGATGTACACGACTGCTGCACCTCCCGCGCTTTCTCTTCTCTCTCTCTCGGGCCTCTTTTTCCAGCTCCGCCCGCGCGCTCTTTCTGTTTCCATCTGCTTGACCCTCCTCGTTTTTACGACGGCGCCGGGAGATCCGACTTTGGAAATGCCTTTTAAAGGGCCCTTCGAGAAACTCCTTTCTCTTTCCGTTCTGCCGTCGTGATGGGCTTTCGTTTTTTCTCCTCAAGAGGTACATGCACACGGCTGCGGATGTGATTTTGCTTCTTTCGTGGAACCCAAAGTGTCAGTTTCGGATGACGGTGTCCGGGAGAGGAACAATGAGTCGTGAGATCTCTGTTTTTGTCGTAATGGCGTTGATGAAGAGGTCGCGGTTTGGTGGCAGGTGGATTTTCGGAGTTGCATGGGATTTAAAAAAATCAAATAGAAATGGAAAAAATTTGCGTTTTATTTTTCGTCACTGGTATTCGGATCAGTTTCGTTAACTGGCATCGAGTAAACGTGATTTTTTTTTTCATTCATTTATAATGATGGTTCTTGCGCATACAAGTATGTTATTATTACAATTACACATTACTGTCAGTTTATTAAAGTAGATGCTACTCTAATCATCACGTATACTTTGTAAAGAGACATAAACTATGTAAGTATGAATAAATAGACAGTCACATTAGTAAATACATAAACTACAACTTCTTTTTACTGATCAAAGATATTATTACAAAAAGTTCACGTTCCGGTAAACAATATGATTCCGAAAAATATTTATTTTGATGTGAAAAGTGGTTACATCAATAAAATTCTTACACACTGGGAAACGATCAAGGCTACAACGATAAGTTGACGATAAACGACGGGGAATGAGCAGCATATCTGATCTGTCTATCCTTCATCATATGAGGGTGATAAAGGTGTCCCCGCGTATCGGGACATGTTTGACGGACACGACGAGTGCGAAATTTTTTGGGAATGAACACATAATTTGATGATAAAATGTTAATTAAACTGGTTGCATTTTTCTTCTCACAGATGATGAGAACAACTCAGTGATTCGAGGAGATCGCACGTGTTAAAAAATTTGTTCATCCCAGAAAGAATAGCGGATTTTAAATGGCCGCTTTTAGCACCAGAAATTTGGGTGGGCTTTTTTCTGCTAGTCAACTTATTGCCAGAGAAAAAAAAATTATTCTTCATTTCACCTATGATAATACTGTTTATATTATAGTACAACAATCCACGAAGGACAAATCCAATATTATAAACATCTATATGCATGGATTTTTTATACGCGATCCCCAACTCCTGTGAAATGTGGTCATCGAGAAAAGCTTAGTTATCTCGTTTTGTTTGTTCGATTCAGATAACAGAGATGTTAAATTTATTTTCGTAATCTCTTATTTATCTTCTCGAAACGTTTCCCCTCTAGGTGTAATCGAGAGATTCCTTACCAGATCGACGTTTGTTCGACACCCTAAACACAACCGTCTCGAACATGTAAACCACACCACTCATCGTCGATTCGGTTTAGTCTAACCGATCGATCTAAAACAACAGACACTTCACGCACGGCATGTTTGTCTTACCCAACAGCTGTTTTCTCTCAAAACCACAATCGGACCACTGAGCCCATACATAAATACACTCGGCCACTCGCTTTCCTCGTTTCAAAATAACGGTAGCCAAAAAACACACATTTGTATCCCAAACCGCAGAAAATAAGACCCGCGCGGTCCAATTGACGTCATTGAAACTCCAAACACGAGTCTCGCCTCCTCCCCGAAAAACTGTTTCGGTGCCTCCGTATACACCGAAAACGCGCGGATGAGGCGCCAGCTCGCATTAATAATTCATCAGAGTTTTTTTTGCGAATAATTCTTTGGTAGCGCTTATTAGCATTTGCGCGGTGAATATTTTACATATAGAATATTGTGCTTTGGAGCTATACTCATTAAATATTAAAATAACTCGGTATATGGCATTTAAATGCCGTGAATAATTGATCGGTGGGAGGTTGAACAGTTTTAAAAAACACAGTAATCAGTATTAGCTTTTGCTCTGACCTTGCCTTGTGATGAATCGAGATTTTAAAACGGATTTCTTACTTCGCGATTATAACTGACGAACACGTACAGTTTCATAATAGACACTCAAGGTTAAAAGTAATACTCATTTGTAATCAAAAGGTGTGCATTAACTTTCAATGAATCAGGATTTGAATGTGTGCGAGTATTCAATCGTTAGTAAATTATAAATCAGTAATTTTTATGCCGGTATTAGGGGTTCTTAATAAAAATATGGTTATGGTACCAAACATCAATTCGATGGCCGTTAATTATTCGATTAAACTGCTAACGAAAGTTTGTTTATTGTTAATTCAAAGTTTCAAAGTACGGTTAATGAATCATTCATCTCTAAACTCTCTACAGTTGTTAACCCCGATTCGGACGGTAGCGGACAAATTTAAATCTCAATTCTTTCAAAAAGATCTTTACAGCAGATAATTCCCACCGCATCCACGAAAAAATAAAATTCCAACCGACGAAAATATCAATTCAAAGATCGTTCGGAATGATACACTTCCAACATCGACCGGTCAACGGTATAGAATTGCGTCCTACGAGTTTTGGCACGCGCTAGCGTATGATCGTCATCTCTCCGAAGCGCAACGTTCGAAATATCGCGTTCGAAATAAAAGGACGATATTTCTCGTCCCCGATCGCGAAAGAAATCGGTATTCGAATCGAAAATCTACCCCCTAATATAGTTAATGATAATAAGTACGAGCAAGCAAATTTTCGAGCACTGTACTCACCATTATCTCCCGCAGCGGAGCCCCCGACAACGTTCACGAGGTCAAAGGAGGCGGCCAGAAGGACCACGACGAAGACCATCAGTGATCGGCTGCACCCACACTCGCGCCGCTCACGCGCCATATTTCCCATCGAAGGCCCCTCTCTCTTTTCCCCTCTCGCCCACGCTGTTGGCCAATACCAACAAACACTTCTCCGCTACGCGTGTATGTATGTATATACCAATACCACGCACACGCGCACACTTAACACGCGGGTACTTTTATCGACGAAAAAACGTGATCCCTCCGGATGGGGGTGTACTGTATGCTGTGTACGAGCGATCGTTGCACACACGGGGCTCCTTGTATATCCTGGCTCCCTGTGCGCGTCTTGTTTACTCTCTTCCTACGCCCGCACTGCTAAGCTCACGTTGGCTGGCTCTCCTCGGCTCTGCGAGCACACACATAGGGTCAAACGGATATACGCGCACGCACACACACACACACACACACGCACAAGGATACACTTGGTTCTTCTCTGGCGATCTGTAAGACGAGTATCTCGGGATGGTGGTACTTTTTTTTTATCGCGACGGATTTTTCTTATCTTCCTTTCTGGTATTGTAGAGCCAAGCGGGAGTTCTAGTGGAGCTGTCGAGCGAGTAGTTACGCGGGGGAGAAACGAAGAGCCAGTAAACAGAAGGGTCGAGAAAAAAAAAAAAAAAAAAAAAAACGAGATGATCGAATTGATACGCGCAAATTTCAGAGCGACGGTGAAAAGAAGGCGAGTTGGATTTACAATAGGTATACGTTGCGAGCGCTCGGGGAAACAAACGTAAACTGCCGGTGCTTCGAGCCGTCCGCCGTCTACTCGCGGCCGAGCCGCCGAACCCCGAGTCCCCCTCTGTGGTATACTGTTGCGAGTCGGTACATGGAAAGTTTCGCGAAAAATTTAGCGCTCTGAGGGAGGGTGAAATGTGGTTTGAGGGATTTTGGAATCGGGACCACTATTTCGTTAGGTGGGTTGGAGGAAGTGGGCGAGCTTTAGGTCTGATTCATTGATGTCCATGAAAGAAAGGGATAAAGATTCAGATGCGTTTTTTTAACATTACCCCCAAAAAACTGTAGAAAGTCGATGCTATGTCCAGCCAATTACAATATCCCCAATATTATTAAATCTTTGTACTCAAATCCATAAATTTACTGACTTAAATCCATACATTTAGAGCCTAAAGAGCCCCAATTCCACAAATCTGCAAGATTCTAGCTCTAAAACTGAAACCTTAAGTTCTAATATTTGAGCGCTCGAACCCTAAAACTTTAAATTCTGAAACCTTGAACTCTTCAACCCTTTACTCCTGGATTTTGATCACTTAAACTTTCTCATCTTGAACACCTAAACCCATGAATCCAAAAGCCCTTATTCCATAACAACAATTTGTATTGGATTCCTAAACTTTGAAACCAAGAATACAAAGCCACTAACACTTATAAGTTAAACTCTTGAAGCAAAACTACTCATTTACCGCAAAACTTTAATTTCAAATCTCTTCAACCCAAAGTCTTTAACTATTAATCATTGAACCCCGAGCCACCAGAACCCCAAAATTTTGATCTGCAATCCTTGATTCCACTAATCCTTAATCCCTTAATCTTAAACTTTAAAACCTTTAGCCCATAATCTTCAGTACTCAACTCTTAAACTTTTAACTCGAATGATTTAAAGTCATAGATCCTAAATCCAAAAACTCTTGAACCAGAAACTTCTCAGAAATCAGGTTATAAAGACCTAAGCTTTTCAATTCTGAAGTTTGAAGACTGAATCATGTTGCATTAGACCTCTAATCCCCAAACTTCCGAATGTTTAAGTCGCATATTCTTTAACCCTTGAACCCTTACAGCACAAACCTTTCAAACTATGGCTGTTAATTCCAATCGTCTGATTCCTTAAGACTATGCTATTCAATATAAAATTTTCGGGTCTTGGGATGAACCTTAGCGGTTTCAGGTTGTAGAGTTTAATAAGAAAATGGCTTTAGGGCTTGGAACTGAAAGTTTAACAGTTAAGAGTTTAACGTTTTAAGATTACATATTTTATACGTTTAGAGATTAAGAATTGTAGATTTTGGGCCTACGGATTCCAGAGATGTGCATTCAAAAGCCTAGAGATGAAAAGTTCTGGGCTTTAGGATTAAAGGTTTAAGAACTTGAGGTCGAAAGTTTTAGAATTCAAGAGTGTAGCTGAAGAGTTTAGAGATTATAAGTTAAAGTTTTAGGGTCTTAGTATTTGAAGATTAGGATATAACGTTTTAGAGTTGGAGTTGACTGTCTGCCGATTTTTGGGCTTATTGCTTATGTTCTCAGAATTGTAGGCTGTTTGATCAGTAGGCTTGTTAAAAAATAATCATACAAAACACGAATAAAAAAAAACATAGTTTACAATGTTCAAAAAAAGTTTTGTACAAAATAATTCAAAGCCTTAATATTAATATCTGGGATACAAAATTGTAATTTTTTTTTGAAATTATCCATGTACATAAACATGCCACAAACACCTACAAACGTGTATACGGTTATATTACCGAACGTTTTGAATGTGTGCCTATACAAACATACATGCATGTGAGTGCGAAAGCCCATGCGGGCAGTTGTGTGATGCTGAGCTCCTTTTTCCCCTACTCTACACTGCCTTCTTCTTCTTCTCTTTCACCTCTTTCGATTCTTCTTCTACACTTCGGTCACACATGTATACAAGCTCGATACGTCGACATTATCGCGCACACATATAGGCTTACATCAACTCAGAACGCAGCTATATACGCTACTTTTGCAGTAGCTCAGCTCTGCTACGAGCCACGCGTAGGCGATCGCATATAGCTTCATGAGCGCCGATCGCTCGCGCGCTCTCAAGGAAGTTTGCTCTCCTTCTCCGGCCCGTAAGTGCTGTGGTAAGGCCTACACGTTAGAGTCCTGTACGTATCCTCCGCATGTCGCTTTTTTTTATTCCTCTTGTCGCTCGCTTTGAAGAGGCTCTTTTACTCTCCCTCTCTCCCGTTCACTTTGCGAAGAGTGCCTGGATCCATGTCCATTTTTGTATACGTTGGAATCTTTGAAAAATCGCGAGCTGGAAGTAGCGAGATTTTATAAATCGTTTTTGCAGGGTATGCTTTCTGAAAAAAAATTCTTGCATGTCCTGAGGATAGTCATTGTCTCAACTTGGTCCAACTGGTCTGTCTAGAATTGAATACTTGTAACACAAAGATACGTCAAGAATATTGGACGTATGGAAAAATTCGAATCAAGTAAAAACTGATATTGGAACTTCACTATGAATAAAGGCGAAAACTTGTTTGAAAATAGATCAAAAGAGCTTTAAATGAAGATCTTCAGCTCTGGTGCAGAAAAGGTAATGATCGCGTTAATTGGCATGAATACTCATAGAGTTTAGCAGAAATAAACATCTGCAGATCATTGGAGATGAAAATTGTTTGAATGAATGACAAAGAATGTTCGATGGTGTGTTTGAAATTTAATGTAAACTCCATTACCTTTATTTTATCTAATTTAATTCGCGATAGCGATCCCACTTCTGGTACCAAACTGTTACGTGGAATATGATGGCTTCGGGGTGCTCACGAAATAATTATACAAGGACTTGGCTTTACTTCATTTATTAGTTAATCATGCGAGAGAAGAGTCGCGCCGCAAGTGTACCTTCCGCCTCGTTGGTCTACCCTAGACTGTCCTCTTATTCCTTCCTAGCTGTCTATGTCCTCTCTCCCGCTACCACTTTATGGTGGGCCAACGAAAGAGGGGCTGCATGGACACACTCTGCTGTACATAACAACTAATTCAATTATTCATTATTAAAAAATTATATGATCTCCACAAAACTTAAGCCCGTCTCAGTTGTTGACCGGATTAGTATTCAAACAAAACTTGTGTTTTGCACTTTTGTTGGCTTTTCGAGCGGATATCGTAAGATTCGTATAAATCATACCAACTTAAAAAAAAAAACTATACTCGCGATTTTTCACAGATTTTGACATACCCCGGTTGAGAGCACCTTGCTGTACGTACATCTCTTCCTTCTTGTCATCCTACTCTCTCTCTCTCTTTCTAGTACACATAAACACAAGTTGCAGAACACTTCAAATTGTCTTTGTCTAGCTCGCGGCACTGCGATTCGATTTGGTCTCGCAGCAGCTGGCCGAGCTAGCGCGAGAAAAAGGGCACCCCAGCGGGGCTTCTGCTCCGTACGGGCATTTTTCAGATTTCCGTCTATTGTGCCTCTGGGATTTCATGATCTCTTAGGATTCTCGTTTTGCTTTCGTATTTTCATTTTCATTTGTAATGAAATGGTTTTCGACAGATGTTCTCTTTCTATTTCGGGTGAGCGAATGGTTTTTTATAGTTAATGTAGATTCTAGCAAATGTATTACATCATAAAGTATTCTCAACGTTTTATTTTATACAACACTGTTAATCTATTGCAAACTAAAGTTCCTGTAAATTAAATGTTATATTTATTAAATTGTGGCAGCCTTTTCATCCCAAGAACGATTTCAAGCTAAAATTCGTCCACTTGGATCAAATCGATAATTTTTCAATAAAAAGGATAATTCTGATCTGTAAGATGCAAGTGAACACGCTGAAGCATCAAGTAACGACGCCGTCGAGGAAGCCGCCGATACATTGGGTGGCTCAAAATCGTCGGAAGATTCTTTTCTTATGCTTTGAATTTTCATGTGTTGATTGAAAATAGTCTGAAATTAAAAATATTTGTTACTCTTGATTTTATTTAAAATTAAGAGTGTCAACTATAGTACTTAAGTATCGAATCTCGTAAGTTAAGAACATTTTTATAAATATATGATGAACATGTATTTGATTGGAGAAAATGTAGTTCTAAACTGTAAATAATATGATATATTTCAATGAAAATATCGAGTTAATTTGAAATTTTTTAGAGATTTTCACTTATTGAGAAACCAAAACTTTAAATAGATTGGTAAACGTGCTAACTACAGGGGTGTATTTTGAGGTAGAAGAACATTGATAACCTGGCTACCGGACATATTGTTAACATGCATCAAATTCTACGATTTAAGCGCGTACCTCTCAAAGTAGCAAGACATATTACATAAAACTTTACTTCCCTTTACTGAATTACAAATATTTTGTGAGGCACGTTGGTAACCTTTATAACCTTATCTTTTCGCCAAAATAGCCCTAAACTATTTTCAATGATCACATTCCCTTTTTATAACTGGTGTATAATACTTGGTCATTACCACTAACGTTAAAATGCATACACTACTGGTTATCTTGAAGCAAGCTCACCGTAAAACCAACTCCAGAATCTAAAGTCCGATGAATCTTTGGCTCCACCTCGCTCCGGTCAATCCCTCTTTCAGCTGTTTCACGCAGCTCGTCTGTCTTGGCCAGCTTATATTCCTTACAGCTCGTCCTGCCAACAAAAGCAATCCTCTCGAGCGCATCAAAAGCATAGGCCAGACTCGCTTCACGAATCAGACGTAACTGGTTGTGCTCCGCTAGGGTTTCTGCGGTCTGGAGCTCGACTTGGAGCTTTGCCTGGCACTCGAGCACACAAGATGCCCGGCTACCGATCTTTTCATCATCGGAGCGCAGAGGCTCGCGGTCCTGCGTCAAAGGACGGAGCCCTGTGTGATCCAGGAGTTGGGATATCGATAGCACGGCTTCATCCGCTTTCAGTTTGGGGTAAGCATCGATCGTCAGGAGAGTTATCTGTAGGCACGGGAAGAGTTGTGGGGGTAATGGGTGATTCCACGGTCAGGGAGTTGGTTAATTACTCATCCTTTTCTTACTTGGTCCTCCATGCACAATCGCTCCAAGAGTGTATCATAATTTTTGGCCTTGCTTTTTAGCAGTAAATGCAAGTGGTGGATCTTCGGCCTTGCTGCTCCAGTCACTGATAGAGCGATACTGATCGGCCGCAGCATGGATTTCGTGAAGTACACGTAGTTCCACTGTTCGTCGTTTATGAGCGAAAATTCGGTACCTAGGGGTTGTAGAGTTCGAGTTTGTTGAGGATGGTTTTTAATGGCGTAAGAAAGTAATTGTCTTTGAATATCCTATCTTTGAGAAAATCGTCGTTTGGGGGAAAAAGGTATCAATTCAACATAGCTGCAAGAAAGGTACCGATTCGGCCGAGCTCTGAGAAAGGTATAACCAATCTGGCCGAACTCTGAGAAAGGTACCAATTCAAAAAAGCTGTAAGAAAGGTATCAATTCGGCCGGGCGCCGAAAAGGTACTATTTCACCCGCACTCGATAATAGGTATTTTTACGGACATAAAGGGTAATATCTTAATATTTTTGGACCAATAAATTCTAGAAGAATAACAAAAGTTTTATTGGCTGTGAAAATTAAAATTTCATCTTTTTTTTGGCCATAAAAATACCTGTCACAGAGTTTGGATGAATTGGTACATTTCTTGGCGCATTTTTTTAATGGTACCTTTTTCCTCCAAAGCGACGAAATAAGATACTTTGAATAAAGCCAAATTAAATCATTCTGATTGGTAAAATTTCTGTCTGTAGTTAGCAATGAAATTGAAAGCTAGTAAAAGAATATAATTTCTCTGCTCGAAATATGTCGTGTTGTTAGATATGGTATAATATTGTGCGCAGAAACAATTTAAGTGTTTAAAGTATATGCAAATACTAAAAAGATTGCCATTTCACGTGTGACTGTATATATTAGTCAATTTTAAAACCATGAGCTAATCGAACATGAATAAATATATGATTCCGGACGCAATCCAGATAGAACTGTATCGATACTCGGATTTTTAACAAAATTAGTTGATTTTCAGAAACGAACGTTTTGAATAATTTTCTTAGCTCGCTCAACGAGGAGTCAACGAACTAAGATTTAAAATTACTCCCATTATCCAGTAGGTAAATACCTATGACAAAATTTGCACACTCACTCTCCACGCGACCTTGACAACCGCCCCTCTTCCCAACAGTAGCGAGCATAGCCTCCTCGTCTCTCCAAACATTTGCCAACAGCGACAATAGTCCCTTATTCTTATCAGCTCTCCGGCGCCACGAGAACAGGAAGCAGTCGCAAGACTCCGTCGCGCTGCAGATGTCGCCGAGCAGGGCGAGATAAAAGTTTTGCATGGCGAGATTCGCGATTTCCATGACGTCCAGCACGAGGTAGAGCCCGGCCCGTTTCAAAAAGGCCTCGAGCACGCGGGAACTGCTGGCCGCGCTCTTCCAAACGAAAGACGCGATTGCGCCGAGAAAGCTGCTTTTTGATATCACAAGTACTGATGTCACAGTCAATATGTAACGGAGAGATATCTGAATTACAGATACGGATAGCGGAGGATGAAGAGAGAGGGGGTGTTGACCTTTGCTCGAGTTCGGAGTCTTTGTTCTTCTGATTGAGGCATCGTTGCAGTAGATCAACGGCCGTGTTGACGATCAAGTCGCAGTGACACTCGCAGAGGCACGTTTCGTTCTCGATTATGTTCTCGCTCGTTATGAGAAGCAGAGTTATGAGTCTCTGGCCGTGTAGCGATAGATACTCCGAGTCGAGGATTTTGGTCGCTTGATCTGGAAAAATATACGACAATTGGTATTCGAAGTTTACAATTTTTGATGATTATTGAATAATTTACAGTTGGGCGATTTTTATATTTATTTTTGAGAAATTGAGTCATAATTACTTTAAGTTCATATCGCATTGTTTTCTGAAATACATACAAAGGAATAGTGTGGAGGAAGTGCCAGAAGCAAACGTTAGTAGGGAAAAGCAGCCGTTTCAAAAGCGAAAAATAAGCTGCGTGTAAGGGATAAAGTTTTTGTCGGAGCTGCTATACTATATTTACAGAAACATTTTTTCGATTGTTCAAAACTTCTTAGAACAGTCAAATTACTCTCAAAACTAAAAAAATATACGAAAGTGCCTGTAATGTCATTGAACAGCGAAATTATTCATAAAACGAGAAAAAAAATTATTTGACAAAAAAGTACCATCACGGTAATGACAGGTCTGCTATTTTAAAGGTAATGCTTTTTTAAAGTTTATTAAAAATCCGATATAAATTAACATGCGTTTTCTGAAAATAAATAGAGCCGTGCCTAAAATTTCCAGCTAGCTGGGACCTCGCATAATATAGAGAAAATAATAGAAATATTCTAAACACTAAATTTTGACAATACTTTTTCACAGACCAAAATTTCTCGTTTTTGACTCATGCATATACTATGTAGTCAATGTACTGACTATACAATGTATACATTATTCTTCTGTTGCTCGTATTACTTATTATATTATATAATTGCATTATATACGTATATGTTGTAAAAAACTACTCTATTTAAGTTTCAAGTGTAAGGTAAGTCCACTCACAAAAAATAATCTCTTAATTTCTTACTCTGTTGCTGATTCCTCACTGCTCCGTATAATACGTTTTCATTCGACGAATTACTAATTCACACTCTTAACAAAGCATAGTCAGCTCAGTGAGTCGGTGTCAGTACCCTAGCTGAGCTGCGTATTCTATACCGCGCAATAAACTGCGCAGCTCACCAGATGCTCTGTTAACAGTGTGAATTAGTCATTCGTCTAGTGAACACGTATTGTACTGAGCAGGAAGGGATCAACAACAGAGTAAGAAATAAGCAGATTATGTTTCGTGAGTAGACTTATCTTACACTTGTAACTTAAATAGAGTAATTTTTAAAAACGTATACGTATACAATGTAAGTAAATAAGAGGTTGTACAATAATAATGCCTTCATATTCAGTTATTTTATCATATATTATAGACATGAGTACTCGGTTAAAAATGTTGTGTAGTTTGCTATTTTACATTTATTATTGGTAAATTACACAAAATAGGTGTAAGTCGCACACAAAGTTCGTGTAAAAGATAACAGTTCACTGGCTAAATAACACAATATTAGTGTACTCTTAACACGAATTTCGTGAAAATATGATTTACACAAAACGTGTATAGTCTGTTCGATTTCAAAGATAATTTTTCTGTTTAGAATCAAACAGATTGTGAACATTGTAGCTTTTTTCTAACGATTTTAAAGTCAGTTTTCTTACGCTTTTCGAATGAAAATTTTTGTTACAACGATTATGATATAGCTGCTCTTTTACTATTATAAAATGATTTTTTTCCCAATCGATGATAATAATAATAAAATAATAATCAAAACTCTACGTAAATAGGCAGCTAAAATATCATAAATTCACTGAACAACAAACACCGCCCGAAAAATCCTCAATGTCTCACCAACGCAACCCATAGAGGAAATAAATTCACTCTTTCCATAGCTATCACGAACGAACAAACAACTTACTCAGCATCACGGGCACGTATTCGTGTTTACCAAAGTCCTCCAATATCGGACGAGAGTTGGACAACGACAGAGCGCACAGCGTCTCGACGAGGCACGCAAAGAGCGTGTCGCAGTCGGAGCCGGCTCCCACGAACCGTTCCAGCACCTCGAGCAGCCTCTCGAAAAATAGATCAATGGAAAGGTAAACAGAGTCATAAATCGTCTTCGCATGTACGCATTATTGTGCGAGTACCTCGGCGAGCCCTCGTTTTCAACAAACTCCTCGGGAGCTTTCGGCGCCAGGTACGCCAGGGCGTTCGACGCGTGTTTGAAAAGGTGCCGTAGCTGGGCCGGGTTCCAGGACACTTTTGCAGACTCGCGGCTCGGGTTGATGAGCTGCAGGAGGCCGCGCACCAAGCCTTTGGTCCTCGGCATCTGAGCAACGGGGTATCATAATTTCGATGATTGCGACTCGATGGGACATCAGCGAAATCATCGCTTTTTTGCAAGATTCCGCCATTTAAACTGCGCTGCAATAGTTTATGGTACACTTGCAGATTCACACAGATGTACTTTACGAAATGTGTCTGTTGATCAGATTTAGTTGTTATCTACATTGAGCATCATTTTTGTTCACCCGTCTGTCGATTTTGTATTTGATGGAATACGGTACAAGGTCCCTGTTTTGCTGTAAAAAATGGGCTCAAAATATCAATGAATCATGAGAAAAACGCGTAAAGAAATAGTCAGTATAATTCAAGAATTCCCCTTTAATTACAATGATACACATCGTTCAGCATACTTCAACCTAGGTCCAGTTCAACTGAACCTACAACAAAGTACGATGCAGTACTCACCCGCTCAAGGCCATACTCCGGCATCTGGGCAACGCGAGCGATGCCGAGCAGTAGCGTCTTTTTGAAGGCCAGAGCCGCTCGACCGCTCGTCTCGACGTCGGCGCCGAATCCTTCGCCTAGTTCCGTGGCAACGCTCAGATCAGCCAAGTCTGCGGCAAGGCCGGTGCTCACTAGGTCCCAACTGGGCGCCGTTTGCGACCTGACGAGGCTGGCGAGCAGAAGATCCGCGAGATCGTTGCGCAGTTCCCGGCTGTGCGAGCTTTGCTTGCTGAGCAGTACTGCGCGCCTGAAGGCGGCTTTTAGGCTCCTGCATGTGAATGCTTCCTTTGTTCATTGTTCTTTCGTAGAGTTCATTTTGCTGAGGTGGTGAGACTTCGGAGGATTTTTGCGAACTGTTGTTTAACTTAATTTTCTGTTATTTTTTTTTGTCAAAAAGTTGTTGCTTGCAAGTACAGGGATGAAAGGATTAGTGCTTTTATGCTTTATTTAAATGTCATGTTATCATCATATTCATGGTGTATATCGTTGCGATACTTAATGGTTGAATAGAACATTTTTTCAAAGTGTTTGCTGGTGATCTTACGAATATATCATTTTTGGGAATTAATTTTTTTTTTTATTAGCATTAAAATAGTTGAGCAAAAGCTACTATTTGTACTTTACAATCAAATAACCGTACTGCTATTCCAATAAACAGTTGATTCAACTAAAAATGCAATCAATTGTAAAACTTTCTGATATATTTTTATAAAAAATCGCAATTTTTACAACGAATAAATTGTTTCTTCTGGAATCGCAGATACTGATTTTACGAGTAAATTATTCGGTTGAAAAACAGCACGAGGTCTGTAATGTAATGACGAATAAAAATGTTGATTACGAAGAAAAGTAATTTTACATCTGGATGGATTAATGAATAAGTAAAGAAAGAATCGAAATGATTTATAACACTATAAAATGTTAAAAATCATTACATGACACCAAAATAAAACATACATTTAAAAAAATGACAACTACTATATCTTAACATGAGTATCGAAAAATCATATCAATATCGCCTCAGTATGAAGCAAACCAATACCCTGTTAAATTTTGTAATACCTATGGGACATTGAAGTTCAGTTACATGTACTGTTATTATTACAGTGGAACTAATTGCACCTTGAATTCGCGGTACTTATACAGTACGTATACACTATCCAAAACGATTGTATCACTAACCATGCCGTACCATCAGTACAGTACAGTTGTTGAATCATTTTTTTTTTTTTTTAATTCAACAAACACCTCACCAATCCTCAAAACCAAAAACCCCCAACACCCTTTCACCATTCCCCCCTACCACATGGCAGCCTCACTCGGCGCTTTCAACCGCCTGACGGTCTCCGGAAGCTCGCTCGCGTAAATCACCACCGTCATCAGTCTCCAGAGTATTCTCGCAGCCAACTCCGTAGCTCCCTGGTGCTCCTCCCTGTCCAAACGCAAATCCTCATCGTCCTTCACTGGAAAACAAGCACCCCCGACCTCGTACGCCGGGTGCATCCTTAGCAGCAGCTCGTTCTCGATTCCGGCCTCCAGAGCCCTAAAACCTTTTTTGCGACACAGAAAAATTTTTAAACTTCCAAAAACCGATGCCAACCAATTGGCACGAAGCTTCCTCATACTCCATTTTTGCCAGTATCTTTTGAAAAAATCATCAACATTTTTTTGATATTTTTCCAACCAGTTCAACAGAAATGCTGAATTTCATCATTTTATCGTGAATCGTTTGTCTGGAAAAACTTGTTTGGTGGTGTAAAAAGTTAACATTCACGCAAGATTTTGTAAAAAATCAAAAACGAAATGTAGAAAAAATATACATTAGTTTCTTCAAATTAAATGATTTACTTGAAAATTTCTGCAATTATTACTTCATCTCGTAAAATATCCAGTAAAAATATTATTTACTCATCATGCATAATTTTCGAGTTAGGATTTTTAGAAAAGTGGTGATATTCGGTCGATAAAAAGAGAATGACATAACTCAACAGAATGATTTAAAATAAAAAAGTAAGCTTCTTTTATACTGTATGAAATATGATTATTTAGCAAACATAACTGAAATTTTTTTACCCAATAAATTACAAAAAACATTATTTTCTTTCAAATGTAAAATCGTTTCAAAAACCTTTTCACGGTACAAAAACACATCCTCATTTTTTCGAGCCTCTAGAAGAATAAAAAAAAAAAATATCCCAAACCCTGGTTACTCCAACCTGACTGATTACAGATTGCACACATATACATACGTACAGATAGAAATCCCCCAAAAATATCGTCTTTTCTCAAACCCTATGAAAAAATTCCAACATTTTTTGAAAGAAACTTCATTTTTCACCAATAAAAAGCTTCCATCACGAGGAAGAAAAAATACCGTGAAAAACTCACAGCACACCGCGGAGGCGGAAACGACCGCTAGGACCAGCTCGAGCACTTCCGGATACGTTTCCCGGGAGGCCGCGCCAGCGAGCTCGACCAGTGTGACCGGAAGCCTCGAGCCCTCCAGGGCCTCTAGGAGGGCGTCCCGCTTGACCGCGTTCCTCTTTCCATCCTCGTCCCTGAGGAGTCGCTCAATAGCCTTCTTGGCCAGCAGGAAGTGACACCTCGCCGGGGCGAGCACCAACAGGTAGCCCAGTAAACTGAAGTGGCGCTTCAGTGTGCTAGCGGAATTGAGGATCTCGGAGGCGCGTTCGAGCAGCGGAGAGACGGAGCAGAGGGAGAGGAGCCGCGAGAGGAGCTCGGCGTACTCGGTCGCCTCTTCGGTGCGCGTCGACAGAAACTCGAGGACCACGCCGATGGGGGGGAGATACTTGAGGTACTGGGGAACGGTGTTAAGGATACTGTGCGTTGGCTGAAGGATTTATTTTGCACTGGGAGAAAAAAATTATACATATCGTAGAGAGACGTTCCAGTGAAAAATTACTGTTCCGCATGACAAACCTGGTGAATGGTTCTGCAGGTTACAACAGCAAAGATCGCACTGCTACAACAGTACAGTTTACTAACCTCGCTTGAAAATCGAAAGTAACGTTCGTCACTTTTACTGGCATTTCTCTGTAATGTTTATAATTATTTTCTTTCAACGTACTGCCGATTTTCAAAGGATACGAAAGCTTCCGTGCCGTTGTACTCGAGGAGCTTGCGTAGCAAGCAAGAGATGGTCGGAGTGTCCCCTCTGCGGATGGGGTCGTTGATCAGGTCGACGAGATATTTGATCGTGTTGTTCAGTTTGACTAGGCGGCAATCGTTTTCGTTCAAGTCCGAGCAGGACGTGATAAGTTCGAGGGAGGAGTACGAGCGGAGTCTGGGGCATATTGGGTAAGGCTCTTGGCCGATTTCCGATGGGCTCAGGCTCTCGTGTTCTTCGTGTAATTCTGTGGTGAATATGAAGCCCTCGTCGAGGGAAAATACGTTAGCGGCTTCGGTCATCTAAAAAAATTACGATAATTCTTTTTTATTTTGTTTTGTATCCTGAAGTGGTTGAATGTAATTAATAGCGCACGTCATTTAAAGGTTATTTACGACGATATGTTCTGACGATACATTTTGCTTACTTTTGTTTAATTGTTATGATAAATTAGTGGTTTCTATGATTCAGCTCGTAATTATTGGTAAATCGTGTACGGAAAGTCTTTACATTCGAACAAAAGACGAAAACGTCTTTTTTGAATAATATAAATGGATAACGTGCTTACTGGCGCCATCTATAGGTTAGGCGGCTAAGATGTCTTAAAGATGATCTAAGATCGTAATATCGAGTATCAACACAGGGTAATGTTTTTGATCCCTGCTTCACCAATGAAATTACCGTTTGATAGTAGGTATCGCAAAATTAAGAGCATGTATGGATCAATAAATAATTCGGGTTAAAATAAATTGATTTAAAAAAATAGTATTCATGGAAATCTCATAAAATTCAATCCTTAAAAAAGGTTAAAAAATGAAATTCCAGTTTTAGTGATATAAATTTTTTTTTTCGAATTATTTTCAAAAAGCGTAGTGCGATCCCCAAAAATACTTTGCCAAGCTTGAAGCTTATATTATTGTTTCAGTTTTTAACGAACACTATTTTGTTTCAACGTATGATTTTGCAACAATATTTTGAGCATATTCAAGCTTGGCAAAGGATTATTCTGGACCTTACTACTTTTTTGGAGAAGAATATTCGGAAAAAAACCGCTGCCAATTCATTGACACAAAACTTCAGCAACGAATTTTCTTTTTTCTTTTATTTTTTTAAATGATTTTATTTTAGATACTATTACTCACTTATATCATAAAAACTTAAACTTAAAAACAATATGCATAAGTGATGCATACGAAGCTGTCAAATATTTTACAGAGCTTGTATTTATAGCAAAAATGAAATATGAATTTATAATAGTTAGTAGAATTATCAGCGTCCTCCGAATTGAAAATTTAGAAAGAACACTTATCAGCGATCTCTTGGAGACGAGTTTAAACTATCAATCAATAATCGTTCTTAGACAATCGAACAGAGTGGTGTGGTGTAATTGTTACACCCAACCACAGTGCCATTATATATATGTATTCAAACGACCTTATTTAATGATGGATGATTTTTCAGCTTAGAAAATTCAAATTTTATTAAAAATACTCTAATTACGTTTATCTAATATGAAAATCGAAATGATTTTTTTCTTTCTCGATTTTCGTCTTGGATAAACCTAATTAGAGTATTTTTAATAAAATTTGAATTTTTTAAGCTGAAAAATCATCCGTCACTAAATATGGTCGTTTGAATATATGCACAGTGGCACTGTGGGGGTTACAATTACACCACACCACTCTGTTCCACTGTCTAAGAACGATTATTGATTGATAGTGTAAACTCGTCCCCAAGATATCGCTGATAACTGCTCTTACTAAATAAAATATGAATTTGCCACTTACTTCATTGTAAATTCACCATAATATAGATAAAAAAAAGAATAATGATCCGTATATTCGATTTCACTGAAACGTAAACGATTGGTTGGTTTTATATTTGTTTTTATCGAAATTTTTTTTTTATAGATATTTTAATAATCTTTATAATATTTCAATCAGATTTTCTAACAAAAAATATTCTGAATCAACATTTTAAAGCAATAAAATCAATATTTTTTTAAATATATTTTGAAAAATCCATCGGGACGAAAAAAAAAAAAAAAAAAAAAAAAAAAAAACACAAAAAATAAAA
>JAPYYV010005989.1:0-29259 GCA_030522625.1 Copidosoma aretas | reverse complement strand
GAGTGAGAGAGAGGTCAGATACGCGAACCTCTCTCTCACTCTCATGGGCTTAAATGGTTACGCGTACGCGTTACGCACTCCATGGGACCGAGCCCTTATTAGGCCGCGGTCACATGGAGCGCGTAACGCGTAAGCGTAACCACTTAAGCCCGTGAGAGTGAGCGAGAGGTTCGCGTATTTGACTTCTCTCTTACTCTCACGAGCTTAAGTGGTTACGCTTACGCGTTACGCGCTCCATGTGACCGCGGCCTAACAGAAACTCCGGAGTCCGAACATGTGTGTGCCAACAACGTGCATCTGTCATTAAGAGAATAATAACGTAAGTAAAAAAACATGCAGATTGTTATTATTCGTCTTGTTTTTTTCGTATACTTACCTCGGTTTTTTTCTCAACATGTAAAGTTTTACTTGACAATACTTAGTTATTGAGACAAATAAGTATCGTTTGATGTTTATGATATAAGAACTCTTAAATAGGTATTCTATCATGAATGTTTTAATAGGCTGCAGATCACAGCATTTGATCTCTTTGTTGCAACACAAAATTTAATAAAGCTTGCACCATGGAAGTAGATGGAGAGGAGTTGGATCCAATCACTCAAAGGTATTACATCATTATTCAGAGCAATAAATCAACTTAAGTATCATATGCTAAAAAAATATCTTTTATAGAATAGTAAATCTCGCGCAATCAAAGCCAAAAGGATTATGCGATCAAGACATTTCATTGGAAATACCAGATCTTTTGCCAGAGCAGAAACGGGACGCCATAAATAAGCTCTTGAAACTAAATTATTTAAAAATTTTCAGTCAAGGAAAAGTTTTGTTGTATAAATTTAATGACCCATCTAAAAACAAAGTAGTAAAAGGTGCTGACAACGAAGAGAAAGTCGTATTCTGTATCATAGAAGAGGCTGGGAATAAGGGGATTTGGGTCAGGGAGATAAGAAACAAGTGTAATTTGCCTGCCACACATCTGGCTAAGATATTGAAAAGTCTTGAACAAAAAAAAATTATCAAAGCTGTCAAATCTGTGGCTGCCAGTAAAAAGAAGGTGTACATGCTGTTTGATTTGGAGCCTGATAGAACTGTTACTGGTGGTGCCTGGTATCAGGATCAGGATTTTGAATCTGAATTTGTTGACATTTTAAACCAACAATGCTACAGGTATTTAGAACAGAAAAGGGACTCGGTTGATCCTGGAATAATCAACATGGGACCAATATATATAAAAAGAGCTAGTTATGCTACTGCAGACGAAGTCAAAGATTATATATTTAAGATTAAGATCAGCAAGGTAACTTTGAGAATATATTTTTATACCTGCTCTGGCAATTGTAATTTAGAAAGAAATACTATTTTTTAGGTAAAACTGACAGCAGAAGATTTAGAAATGATACTTGATACTTTGATATATGATGGAAAAGTAGAGAAACACCTAGCACCGGATAAAACAGTTTCATACAGAGCAATCAAACCTTTGGTGGATTCACCAGGTCTTGTAAAAAGTTCTTGTGGAGTTTGTTCGGTAAATTGTTTGCACAGCTATGTTACAATTGGTTACAGCTTATGAGAAATTGATAACGATTGTTTTATTAACAAATATTATTTAATATTTCAGGTAAGAAAAAACTGCTGTGATTTTGGTGATATAACTCCAATAAAATGTCAATATATAAAAGAATGGCTAAATAGCTAGCACATACCGTAAATACTTGCATTTTGTTGCTTGTATGCCTAAAAATACATTTATTGTACATTTAAAAAAACTAAATTATGGCGCAATTCTCGTACATAAATCGAAATAAAAAATTTCACGCTTGGAAACGTTGATCATTTATCGATTTTTTAAGTGACATTGTAATTGTATCATTGTATGTAATGTGCATCATAGTATCATCGTTATTCGTTATTTTATTGTCTGTTGGGTACTAAAAGGTATTGGACTCTGATAAGCTACATTTACAAATATTTTTCTGTTCTGTTTTTTAATCTTAGGTTGAGACTTTTTTTTACTCGAATATGGGGTTGCTCAAATCCCCTCGAGTGAGCTGAACGAGGCACATCACATATCTCGTACTTATCAATATGATGATCTTACTGCATCTCGAAAATTACAGTATTCGTGATCTCGTTCGTGATGGAAATGGAATTCGTAAATTCCTAACCGAAAAAGTTCTTTTCTGTTCTGTTCTTTATGGATGGCCTTGGGTCAACCGAAAAAGGAATATATCTTTTTCCCGCTCATTGAAACTGCTGCCAACCAAGAGGTTAAAAAAAACAAGGCTATCTTTCATGGCTCTCTCTTTGCACTTTTTCGAACGTATCTAGCCAGTTTGAAAAGATGCATCAACAACCATGTGTGAGGAACTTTTTATGATAATTATTGTACCGTTTGATGAATCAATTTATACCTCAACCAAGTTAAATCGACTGCGTAAGCAAATTTTTACTGCGTAATTACTTACGTTGTTGCTCCTCGCGACGCGCGAAGTGCACTCTTATATTGGCAAGCCCGAACGGCTAGCACGCGCGCCGCGGCGGTGTTCGGTCGATCGGAGATCGTATATACTTAATATACCCTACTTAGGGTATAATAGTTTTCTTTCAGCTCTTGGCAAAGCCAAAAGACTGTTCTGTAAAAGGGGCCCTTTTTTTCTTTTCTTGCTTGCTTCAACATAAACGGACATCCTGATTATTCTGGATTCCCGCGGAGGGAGGATTGAGATTTATTTTCCTTTTCATCGGATGGATTGTTTCGTTTCAACCGCGCAAAGTGCCCTTCTACAAGTCTCTGTATACAACACAATTTAACTTGTGATCTTCCTTCCAACGTCAGCTGTTAAAACCGTTTAAAAATTTGTGGAAAAGCGAACGAGAGGTCAGCGCTGCAGCAGCAAGCAGAGAGTAGAGAGCAGCTGGTGGAGTGGAACGTGGAACTACTGGATCTGTGGAAGGAGAAAAAGCAGAGAGGCCAGAGAGTGTGAGTGGCGTGAGTGCATGTGCAATTATTTTGTGACTTTTGTGTGCGCAATTCGCAAACACACACTCAAAACACAACATACGCTCGCTGGATGGTGGGAGCCTGGGAGGTGGGAGGCAAAACAAAAGTGCAAGAGAGGCGGGAGATGATATTATTCGCGCACCGACGGCGTGCTACTATACTTAATCTACGGAATGCTGTGAGGTGAGAGAGACTGGCACAGGCTGGTAGACAGGCAGTATTAGATCTGAAGTGCATGGAATCACTTTCGTGTCGTCTCTTCTACAATCGTCACCCCCGTCACCCCCGAGGAAGAAGTTGTGCAATGTGTGTGTCCTGCAGGAGTTGTTAAGTTAAGCGGTGCAACACTCGACTTCGTTCTATAATATCCAGCCGCTGTTGGGGTGCCAGGAGAGGGCCATCAGCGTACCGTCGTGCCTCGCGCGCGCTTCACTCTTTTACTTACCTACTGCGTACTGCAATCTGCAATCGAGGAGGGACGTAGCGTGAAGAAAGCGCCGCTCGTCGATTCTCTTTTGAGGACAGTCCGATGCTCTGCTTGCCATCGTTACTGTGAAAGTCGCGTGGTGTGCTGCTCTCTAAGTGAACATAAAAGTATTGTGTACATTCAACCGCCGTGGATATGGCCTCTTTGGCATTGTCATCGTCGTCGTCGTCGTCGTCGTCGTCGTCGTCGTCGTTGTCGTTGTCGGGCCGACTCCGTTGCTCCTTCGCCTGAGCGAGCGGGAGCGCGCGATTTTCCCCTGTCCCAGAGCGCTCTCCCTCGTTGTTTTACATACTTATATCCAAGAGAGGGAGAGAGAGGGGACCGAGGAACAGCAGCAGCAGCAGCCAGCAATCGCTTGTCTTGAGACACTGCTTGTCGTCGGCTCTCCCTGCTGGGAAGCCTTATAACGTGCAAGAAGCATGCCGCTCCTACGGAAAAAGCCTTTCCAGCGCTTGCACGTCTCCTCGGACTTCAGAGACGACGATGAGGTCTTCCTCTGCTCGGTCACCAACGAAATCTTCAAAGATTACAAGTAAGCCAGCGTTGACTCTCGTCGTGACTTGCGTCCCTTAACCCAAAGGGGCAGGCCAG
This sequence comes from Copidosoma aretas, assembly GCA_030522625.1. Lineage (NCBI taxonomy): Eukaryota > Metazoa > Arthropoda > Insecta > Hymenoptera > Encyrtidae > Copidosoma > Copidosoma aretas. The sequence continues at coordinate 25,177 of JAPYYV010005989.1, read as the reverse complement.
CCCACGAAGTGTACCGCTCTTTTTTTCTTTCTCTCGCTCTCCTCTCCTCACCTCAGCTGACCTCTATGTTAAAGGAACTGTCTTCTTACCTCTCCTCTCCCTTACTTACTGGCCTGGTTATTCAACTCGACTCTGCTCTGCTCTGCTCTGATCAACTCCCCTGCTTCGTTACCCTTCTTAATGTTGCACCATTGTTAATCTTCTTTTGCAGTGAATTTTTCGAGAGGATCATCTTGTGTAACTCAATGATATGGTCATGCAGTATCACTGGCAAATCTGGCATGACCTACGAAGAAGCCTTACAATGCGAAAAGAAAGCCAAGGAGAGTCTCAAAGAATTTCCAATGGAGGTACCATGGTCCATATAAAAATAAAAAGACTGACTCGATTGTGTTTGCCTGCAAGCACTTCTGATCTCTCTCTTTCTTTTTCTCACTCTCTGTACAGTGCTCATTTTACTACCTTTATTTTTCAGCTGCGCATACCCATTCTCTATTTAGCCAACAAGACATCCAGGACTTCGTTTGGTGAAATGATCGAAGACGTTTTTCACTATGCCAGAGAGAGATACTTTATTGGAGAAATGGTTGAAGCTAGTTTCACAGAAGATTCTTGGTGTGAATGTCACGTTTTGCAAGTGATTCCGCCCACTGAGCAACAAATTACTGCTTATAACAGTTCCGAAGACAGCAAGTGAGAATTTAAAATCCATTCAAAAAATGATTATTACTTCACGTTTTGTGTCATTTTGAATAAAATAATAATTCTCTGTCTTGCAGAAGTTTCCAAGAGAGACAGTATTTTCCACCAGCAAAATTATTTCGCTATGAAGTGGAACAGCTTGACTGTGGTGACAGTGATGTCAGTCAAATCATGATCGTAGAAGCTTCGCAAATTAGGAGGAAAAAGCAACAGTACAGCAGGGAAAGAAACAAGATTTTTCTCAGAATGCTCTGTGAACAAAGTACCACTGGAATGTGGATCGTCAAGGTAAGTGTTTAATTCAAAGTTATGTATTAAAAATATCTGCTGAATATCTAAAATCTTACATGCTTTAATCTTTTGATGATAGGACAGTGTCTTGCAAAAGTATGGGATTAGCAAAACGCGGTTTGATTCCATATTTGCAGGGCCATTACCTGATTTTACTCCACGGCCAAAAAAAGTGGTAAAACAAAAGCAAGGATCTTTGGACAAATTCCTAGTAACGGATGTAACGAAGCACAGAGCTTTCAATAAGCCGGATCCACTAAGAAAAGTCAATTCAAGTGGAATGGTAACCAAGAAGTACAGAAAGACTAAGTACGTCTTAATTTTTTTTATTTGTATTTAAATTTTATTTTATTAATCATTCTTTTTTGAAAAAAAGGTTAAATGGTAAGGTCCAAGAAGATTTAAAAGCAAGAGCGCTTGAAGAAAAGGAAAAACGAAAAGAAGAACGTTTGGAAAAAAAAGAACGTAGAAAGGAAGAAAAAATAAAACAAGCTGCTCTGGCAGCTTGGGTCAAGAAGTGGAATAAACCAAGAGAAGACTTGGAATGCGAAGATCTAAAGCCTCTTCCAGAAGCTACACCCATTAAATGCCCGCTATTAGAAAAGGAATTTGGCAAATTCACTATGATCTTGGAATTTTTAAGCTTTTTCTATGACGAAATTGAGGTTAAAACTTATTTTCCTAATGGTTTTACTCTTGAAATTTTGGAAAAAGCTATGACGGAAAAAGAAATGACAGGTCCATTTAATGATCTCATTCAATTACTGCTGGCAAATATTTTCAAATATCAAGCTGAAGAAGAGGATGAGATTCACGCAGAATCTACAGAAGTTGTAAATGATAATATTGTTGATCAAAGAGTATCTTCTATGGCAGAAGCTGTAAAATTAGCTACAATGGCTTCAACTTGGAGTCAAACACACCAGGGATATCAGTTGTCTGAACTTGTATTAGATTATTATTCGGTAAGTGAAGTTTTGAGACAACATCTGTTGAGCTCAGGAGGTCGTATAAGCGAAGCTGCATCGAAATGGAGATATTCTCAAAGAGGTAATTTTTAAAACATGTTTCATAAAAATAATGCGATACTTTTATGTACTATGTCATCTTTCTTTGCCCATTCACAGGTGGTTACACAAATCAAGATGATCCAGCTCTTTTGTTTAGAATAGAAAAACCACAGATCTTGCGAGCTCTTAGCCACCGTCACATATGCGAATTTGATCTCGATGATAGATTAACTGTAGTCACTTGTTTGATGAACCAGTTACTAACTTTTGCCTCGATACGTGACGTCATCGATGAAAGGTATGACAAAATGTTCCAAGCCAAAAAAGATTTGAAGTTACTCATCAGTTCTGAACAGAAAAAAGAAAAAGAAGAGCGTGAAAGGTTGAAGGAAAAAGAAAAGGAAAATGAAGGCAAAATGGAGGTAGAAGAAATCGAACCAAAAAAATTGACTCGTAATAATTGTAAAGAAGAAAAAAAGAGAGAAGAGTTTGAAGCAAAAGTAAAGGAATTAACGCAAGCGTCAAGAAATGAGCAAATAATGGTTCTTTTAGGCTATGATAGAGCGTACAGAAAATACTGGCGCCTTTTGTCCATTCCAGGTATTGCAAATTTAATAATTATCATCTTACTAAAAGTTCACTTATTACCAAGTTATTCTCGAAACTTTTTGTGCAGGTATTTTTGTAGAAAATACCGATCCGTGGTATGGCTCATGTTTGCCAGAAGGTACTCCATACATGCCAGAGCTTCAGGATACAGACACACTGTACTCATATTTGAAAAGTAAATATGAAGATGAATGCAGCGACAAGGAGAATAGTATTCAACCGTGCAAATCTCCCAAAAAATCTGACAAAAACGGAATAAAGTCTCCGCGAAAAGACGTTAAAAAAGATTTACGTAAAAGTATAATGGCGTGCACAGGAGGTAAAGATTGCCCTGTGCATGCAAACAGACCAGGACCAAACTGGAGCTTTTTCAGCAATCCAGAGGATATTGAGAAATTGATTAGCTCACTGAGCGAAAGAGGAATTCGAGAATCAGAGCTGAGACACAACCTTATTAATGAAAAGGAAAGCTTAGAACTGGCCATCAATGGTTGTCCTAAACATAAATTTAATCCCGAGGTGGTAAGTTTGATTGTGCCAAACAATTTTATGCAGTACTTTACAATAGTAATTGAAATTTTTTTTTTTTTTTTTTTTTTTTTTTTTTTTTTTGCAGTTTACCGAGACAGCAAAAGACTCGACAAAATCGTCCAGGAAAAGTAAAACTGAGAACACTCACAACAATAATTATCCCTTGATAAATGAAAGTTTAGATTTTACTTTGCGAGAGTATATTTTGGACTTGGAAGATAAAATTAAATTAGGCTGCTTAGGTTCCTTAAAAGTTAAAAATAGAGATCTGTGGCGAAATGCCATAAACAATCGCAAATACGATAAGCAGTGTGACAAACTCGTCTATGGTTTAAATGACACTCCTGTGGATTATATTACGAACAGTACCCTAGACAAAATTAAAACTGAGTTCAAGAATAGCAGACCTGGTACTCCTGACTCTGATGTGGGTAGTTCTGCTACTAAAGTTTACCGAGACCCAGGCAAGTATCTGGGTCGTCCAGAAAAAAGTGAGCCAATTCCCGATTCTTCGCAACAAAATGCAATCAAGCAAATGGCATGTGCTATCTTGCAAGTGTCTAATGCTGTTGAACCCAAGTACCTGAAAAAGCCTTTAGGCAACAATGATAAGGACAAAAAGTGGTCTGCTGAGGAAGCTAAAGACCGGTGGGAGCAGTCACTTCTCTCTTCGTCCAGCTGGTCCCAGCTCTTTGTTCATTTAAATACTTTAGACAATTGTATTGCGTGGAGTAGAAGTGCAACAAACGCGCAATGCCGCATTTGCCGGAAGCGGCGTGATGCCGAAAATATGTTGCTCTGCGATGGGTGTAACAAGGGCCATCATTTGTATTGTCTAAAACCAAAACTAACAGTTAGTCGTTTGATTCGTATTATTATTATTATTTCATTTATTTTGAGTATACATAACTTATGCATTTTGGTTTTCCATTCCAGTCTGTTCCTGAAGGGGATTGGTTCTGTCAAGCATGCAAACCACGTGAGAGCAAACCTAAAGAAAAAACGAGAAAAAGACGAAAATTCGAGGATGAAGTTGAAGAAGATGCCCCTCTAGCGAAAGAAACGAGGCATACTCGTGCAAGGAAAATTGTAGACAGTGATGAAGATGCACAATCTGAAAAAAATGTAACCCACGATGATGAAAGCGATGATGAGATGTAGGTTATTATATTTTAATTTTTATTGTTTGGACTCAATTTTGTTAAATTGTTGAACTTTTTTTTCGCCTCTAGGTCACAGTCCATACGACTTTGTTCGCAATGTAATAGTGATGGCAAGCTTATAACTTGTGATGTATGTTCTCAATGTTTCCATATCGATTGCCATGAGCCACCTTTATCAAGAATTCCTCGAGGTCGTTGGACTTGTAATTACTGCAAGACTAGGAAGAGCAGTTCAAGGATAGGTAATTTATCTGGCTTCACATTAGATGTAGATACTAAACTTGAACTTTTATTCTATTCTGAGCCACTTTCAAACAATTTGTACTATTCTTTTGTGATTTTCAAAATTCAACTATTTGTGTACATAAATTTCAAATATTTCGATTTCTAAGGAAACAATAGGTCAAAATTAAAATTCTAATTAATTTCAAGTTTAGTAAAATTTTAGCAGAATTGTTCAAAATGTTGAAATTATTAAATTTAAAAAAAAAAGGAAAAGAATAAGGTTTAGATTTGGGTATGTTAATAGTTACGCAAGGCCGTGAAAAGGATAGGGAGACAAAAAGATCCTCCGCAGCTGCGGCACGCTCTCGCATCCACGGCTTCGCCAAGAGCCTTCTTACTAAAGAATCTAAAGACTGGGATGGTCTGTATTAGTATCCTATCCTACTTCACCCGCAGCTTTCATCCATTACATATTCTTTTTTATTATTTTATCCTTACACCAGAGTCTATGTATACATTTCATTCAGTTTAAGTAATTTATTTTAATCGGCAGGAGTAAACGGAAAGTTTTTATTCTTTTTTTCAGCTTTATTAATTTGTTAACACAATTTTATTTCAACAGCTTTTAAAACATGTCCACTGTTATTTTGAAAACAATTGAGCACCAATTTACTAATAACAATGCTTCGTAATTTATAGTACTTGAAACTGTAATTTATTTTAAAAAAAAATTATTTGCAGATAGCAGTGCATCTGAAGAGATTGAACCTCCAAGGACAACAAGGGGCTCAGCAAAAAGGGCTGCTGAAACTGAGTACGAAGCAGATGAAGAAAAACTTACAGTAAAGGGTTGCAAAACAATATTACTAGATCTTTTGAAAGACGTTAAAAAGCATCGAGATTCTTGGCCTTTCCTCTCGCCAGTCACAGAAAACGAAGTTCCTGATTATTATGAATATATTTCTCAACCCATGGATTTTGGTACTATACAGAAGAAACTTGAAAATGACAATTATTCAACATTGCAAGCTTTGTACAGCGATGTTATTTTGGTTTTTGACAACTGTCATATTTACAACACAGAACACAGTGCTGTTTACAAGTAAGTAATATTTGTTGTTAATATCTAATTCGGATGCCAGAGACATATAATGTCTCTATATAATAAATAGTACTTGATAATTAACTTTAAAATAAACTTGAAACCGTTTCGCCTATTTTATCCTAGACTGTCGAAAAGTTTATTTTTCCAAGCTGCTAGGTTTAAACTAAGTAATAATCTTTGGCTTCCGAACATTAACAAATTTGATAAAAAGAATATCTTTACCTTCATCTAATTAGCTATGTTTATAGGGCTGGTGTGAGATTACTAAAGTACTTTGAGAAACGGTGTAAAGAACTAAATCTCGATTATGATGAAGATACAGTTCGCCGAGTGAGAAAAATTCAACGCAATGGCGATCAAAATGGTGTAGAACACAGCGAGGATGATGATTCACATAGCTAGAAAAGAACTTAGTATTTTTTCACGTAATAACTTGTGCGACTTGCCTCCCTTAAATCTTTATTCAATATAAATTTTTGCTTGAAATCGGTATTGATTTTAGCGATCAAATTTTATTGGCTAAGTCGGGCATTCATCTTCAAGAGGAGCTGTTCTAAATTTTATCTTGGGATACAATTTTTTTTAGTTTAAACAAATTATTAAAGCTATAAAATGTTTGAGTCCAAGGGCTTGACTGATTGCTACAGATCATACCAACTGGGCCATTGATAATTTTCACAATAGTTTTTCTAATGAATCTTTAGGCTCAATAGAGTTCAGTATTATTCTTGTAAACTCAAACTCTCATTGAGCAAGCCTTATAGTAAACATGAACGAGAATGGGTGATATGATTCACTATGCCCCAGTTCAGTACCTTTCTTCACTTAATGTTTCATATTATTGTTGCATGCACCATCTGATTTTAAATTATTTATTTCTTCAACCATATATATTTACACTTTAGAGTAGAGTGAAGACATTTCTTATCGCGCCGTAATGTATGTATCATTAGATTCTAATCAGCAAAAATAGATTTTGAAATTTGTAATTTGTTTCGTAAGCGTTATTTCAAAAATCTGAATCAGCCTGGCTGACATTACACAATCCTTGAAATCTTACTTGTTTTCAAATCGTCATAAAAAAAAGTACTTAGTTTTGTCATGATGTAAGATTTACTTTATTTCCATCTATGTTGAAATAAATCTTGGGCTGGACCTACCCAAAACCTTGTACAGCACATTAAAAAATCACTTAATAAATGTAAGTTTTGTATAATTAATTTAGTAATAAAAATCTTTTCAAAAACATTTATTTATCAATCACAATTGATTTATAATGACATTTTAGGTCCAATTGTTCAATACTATTATTTAACAAAAGTACATTACTAGTGGTGATCTCCACCATAGAATTCTTTTCTGCGAATCTCGTCCCATTTCTTGACGTTATCGGGAGAGTATGCTGCAATAATAAATATGTAATTATGTTTGATTGAATTCAAGCAACTGACTTGCAAGTACGGTTAAATTAAAGCTGGTACTTACACATCTTCTGTATTTTGTAGAACACAGGAAGACATAAAATACTAGCAAACACCCAGTATTTGAAGCCCCAGCTGTGTTGAAAATAAAATTTGTATGGAAACTGTGCAATTTTCGCTGAGTAAGTGTAGGGATATCTCATCGGCCTTGAAACTTCGTCAGCCATTATTGCTGAAAACAAACTATGATTTAGTCTTTCATTTTGATTTAATACTCATTACAATCACTGTGGGATCAAAGTAAAATTTTCCAATTTAATGAAAAGTTGTTGCTTCATACTTGAGTAGTATATACATATCCGCAGAGACATGAGACATCTAAGTACTTATATTAAATGCTTTGGTTATTTTGTACACAAGTTTCGTCTGCTCAGACTTGATTCAATCAAGCTGACAATGCTTGTTTACGCTTATATTTATTAATAATGCAATATTCACGTAATCTGGATTAAAATTTGACAAAAGACTACCCATTTGCTTTTTATAAAAACATGCAAGTAAATGTGTCTTCATAAACATTTAAGAAATCAATACATCATCAGCGTAAGTCCAAATACAAGACTTTAATCGTGGACTAGTATCGATCAGCAGGCTATAGTTTGACATAAAACAATGTTGAAGCAGAAAAAAAAGCTTACCTGTTGTGATCTGGAATCGCAAAATAAACACAAATTACTGCCGGAGTCTCTGGCCAGTTGATGATCGATGGGTTCGCCCAGATCGTCAAACAAGGCAGAACGGTTCAACTCTCCGCCATACTTTACGTAATCTGCTCGGCTGATAATGCAGAGTTTCTGACTTTACACAAAACGTGCTAAAACCTGCATACCGCTCGAGGGCTGGCTGAATCAGCCCGGCTGATATAATTTTTTCAACCGCTGTTCTGGACTAAGTATGTCTGCATTGTTATCGCAACGAATAAGTACTTATGTTTAAACTGCTTTCAAAAGTGTTTCAACGCGTCTCTTTCGTGACAGGAGGCTGAGAAGACATTTTCTGTAATTCTAACAAGAAAGTTTCAGCGTCGATCAAAATCAACAAAAGCAACCAATTTTGATTCATCAAGACAAGGCACAGGTTGGGTGTTTTGGAAGTATACTTAAAGTAATAAAAATTAAAAAACAATCACATAGGGTGTACCCTAACCGTCTCGCGTATGTTGTCTGTTGGTCATGTGCTGCAAGGTGCTACAATTAAGCAAGGGCAGTGGAGGGAGCGCATCGGGCGGCAGGCGAAGCGAGGAGCCGATTGGCCGGAGCACTTCTGATCGACTCTTCCTATTCGCCGCGCGACTCGCGAATTCGATCTTCAGCCGAGGATTTGCAGTCGGCATCGTGCACGTAGTGGTGACTTGATTGGGTGCCACTGCCATCAGTTCAAGAATCGTTTAATTTTAAATGTTATAATCCATCCCGCTGAATCGGGCTGAGTCTGAATCTTCGAGGCACCGCTTCGATCCTCGTTGTGACCTTGTGACTGCGGTGGTGGTGCCGCCACCGTTTCTCTGAACTTTAGTATTTCGAGGATTCGGCTCGTGCAAGAGGGAGAGAAAAAATTCACCGGCTTTCCCTACAAAAACAACAACAGGTACTTATATATACCCGTTGGTTAAATTTATACCTTTAACAAGAGGGAGCCGCAATAACTAACTCATTACTCACACACACCGCGTCATCGTCTGGCGCTTTTCTGCTCGCTTATTCATTTTTTCGTTTTTCTCTCCCGTGGATTTTGTAATATAAATTTGTCAGTATAGTTGATATAGTATCTGCGTAGAGATTATACGGTGTACCCCTGGTGCGTGACAAAAGTTGAGCGACTCGCCTACAACAATAATAACATTAAAGTTCCTCCATTATTTCCTTTTTCTTTGGACCACTGGACGTTCAAGGACGATAGGTGCTGAGATTTTTCCGGAGCTGGTGCTGCTGCTGCTGCTGCCAGGGTGCCTTAACCTAGACCATGTCGCCAAGGAGGACGAGAAGAGGTAAAGTCGAATTCTTGTTACATTACTACTTAAGGAGAGTTCGCGCGGGAAGTTGGGTTGTTGTTATCGCTCGCGTACTGCACACTGGTATACTTATATTTTATACCACGCCGTTAAAAACAGAGTCGGACATATTTGTTTTGTTATCATGGCGTCGATGGCGTGTCCGTCCCTCTTTTCAGCCTAAACAAATAAGCACAAAAAGTCGGTTATTTTGGTAATTAATACAGTCCAGAGTTTTATTAGCCTAAAAAATAGTTGAGAATTCAACGAATCGACTGATACAAAATAAACAGCTAGTATAGTCGATTTCTTGTAGAAAAAAGTGATACTGTCAAAGTGCAAGTGCAATACGTTTATCAAAGCTGCGCCGTTTCTGTCAAAAAAACCTGGAAACCCGTAAGACTACGTGTTAAAATGACAAGTGGCGCCAGCCCTCCCCTCCAGAGACATGCCCACAGCGAATAACAGCTGAGTATGAATCAGACGGCAGAAAGGATAAAACGGTTTTTTTCCACGTCAGCTCCCTAACTAATTCAATATAATATATGATAAAAAATAAATTATACTCATTGCACGGATTACGATCGAATAAAGTCCTATGGATTGCTATTTTGATTTCTTACAACTTTTCCATTTAACTTTTGTCCCTCGCATAATTGGTTTCGAGATATTTTCGATGAACGTATTGCACTTTGGTAGTTTGACATTGTTTTTCAAGAAGTCGATTATACCACCGGTTTAATTTTGTATTAGTCGATCAATTTTTTTTCACTATTTTTTTAGGCCAATAAAACTCTGGATTACATTTTTTTCGGGTGCCAAAGCTACGAAACTGAATCTAGCCGCCAAATCTTAGCCACTAAACCGACGAATACCCAATTTTATTTCATGTACCTTTAAAACTACACCATGTACCCTCATAGTTTAGTAAATTAAGAGGGTACATGGCTTAATTTTAAGGGTACACTGAGTGGAATATGGTATTTGACGGTTTAGCGGCTAGATTTTGGCGGCTAGATTCAGTTTCATGCCAAAGCTTATTTTCTCAATCTATTTGGCGCCTTTGACCGAACGCCGGCTTGCAGCAACCGCCTCTCGTTCGTTCTTGTTTTCCACCGCCTTGTTCTGTTACTCTGTTGTTTACTCTGTTTTACTCGCGCTTGTACTGGTTCAGAATTTTAAATGAAATATTTTTAGGTACTATAAGAGAGAGCATCAGTGAAATTGAGAGCAGCATGAGATCTGCTTCGAGATCGGTGAACAAAACTCGTCAGGCAAACAAAAGTAAGTTGCTCTTTTTTTTTTTTTTTCTTCTATATTGTAAGAGTTTGAAATGCATATTCATTTAATTTTTCCTGTTTGTCACAGGTCAAAATACTAAAAATTTTGAAGATGACAGCGATGGCACTGTAGATCATTCCAACAATTCTATATCTCTCTCTCAGACTACAAGGAGTACAAGGAAGCGTAAGCAAGAAAATAAAGATCAGACTTTGAACGAATCGAAAAATGATTCTCGCGCTACAAGAAGTGCTTCTAAAGCTCCCAAGTCTAAAAGACAGACCAGAGGCGCAAAGCAGCAGGTATCAGGAGCAAATTCTATGGTTAGTGAAGATGAAGGTTCTAATGCCAAAAATAAATCAAAGTCCTCCAAGAAGTCTGTAGTTGGTAAAACTTTAACACCAAGTACTAAAGTTACTGGTAACATCACCCCGGAAAGCAGTAGCCCGGTTGTTGCACCCCCTATCCCGCACCGCTCGACCAAGACTCCTAAAAAATCGCCAAGTAATTTAGGGTCTCCTAAAACCCATTCTCGAACTACTCTCAGATCTTTTAAGGTGCCCAGAAAATTGTCTGTTGATTCCTTACCTTCTTCAGAACATTCTAATAATGATTCGTTGTTGCATCAATCTAGTTTTTTTGATGCTAATGAATCTCTTGACAAAAGCCAAAATAGTAAAAAAATCAAAGGTTCATCTAGTGGAAAAAAGATAAACTCTCCTGCTTCGAAAACAAAGCCGAGGATGTCTAGATCGTTGAAAAATAAACAAATGAGTCCAAAATCTCAAACACCTGTGCAGGAAAAAAAATCACCATCTACTAGAACTTCTTTGTCAATGGACAAATCGTTGAAAGTTAATCTATCTGCTTCGTTAGGACTGAAAAGTTCTCTTCTAAATGAATCATCATTCAAATTGGAAAAAACCACGCGGCCTGAATTACAAGAATCTACCAAGTCATCAAAGGATAACCCAATTGAAAAATCTCGTGACTCATCCAAACAGCTATCACTTGAGACTTCAAATACTCCTTTATCTGGGTCAAAAAAATCCCCAAAAGTAGTCATGTCTTCGGGGGGTGGAAAAACATCGCCAAAATCGTATTCGACATCTGCATCCTCGTTACAACAGTCTAAATCGCTGAATACATCATTAAAATCAAAAAAATCGCCAAAATTCGTTTCCTCTTTTACTCCTGGAAAAACTCCGAAAATAGCTTTGTCCTTGAAATCATCAGTAAGTTTAAAAACAAGAAAATCCTCGCCTGATAAAGAAAAATCTCTTTTAAAAAAACTAGGTAACAAATCTATGGAAAAAATAGAGGCATCGGAAGATACATTGGATGCCTCTATGAGTCCAAAAGTGATGTTAAATAAGCTCTCTGCTGCAGAATTTAATTCAAATTCCCCAAAATCGAGAAGGCCATCTCTTATTCCCAAACTTCGAACACCTGTTCCAAAATGTATGGATAATACTGCTAGGAAATCTGTTACTTATACACCTGCTACATTTGAAAAGAGACTTTCCCAATTGAAACCGTTAACTTCTTCAACTCCAAGAGAAAAAGTTAAGCAGGCAATGTCTAGTGTAAAATTATCTACCAATGTTAAGTCTAAAATTTCAAAGAAGTTGGGTAATCAAACTAATTCCAAAGTAGGTCTTAAGTTGTTGGCTGATGAATCTGCGCCTTCTATGGACGAAAGTTCTTTAGTGCACTTGAGTGCTGTTTATAACACTGATGATTCGGGTAATGAAAAAACGCTTGGAAAAAATATTTATTCAAATGTTTCAGTTGGTCAAAAGGCTAAAAGGGAGTCCAAAAGCTCTCCAAAAAACAGTAGAAATAGTACACTTAAAGATAAAAAAAGTATGAGCTCCCCGTCTAAAGAGAAATCAGATTTAAATAATACTTATGAAATAGAAGATCTAAATACTTCAAAATTGCCAAATAGGTCCAACAAGAAAGCTGATTTGAGTATAGTTCAAGGACGTGTAGTCAAAAAAAGTTGCAAAGTGCAATTTGCTACTCCTTTGTCAAAAACAAGAGGAAGCTCGCTTGGCATCAGTAGAGCAGGAACACCTGGACATGCAATAAGAAAAAATAAGACATCAATAATGGCACATAGAACGTCTTTGACTAATCCATCACCTGCTCGTAAAGGACAAAGTACAAATAGAACTAGTCAAGTGATTATAGCACGATTGAAGAATCTAGGAAATACTCCATTAAATAAAAAATTAGGAAATACTCCGATAAATAAGAATCTGGGAAATACTACTTTCAATAACAGTCTTGGAAATACTCTTTCAAACAAGAAACTATTTATCTCTTCATCTGGAAATTTAGCATTTAAAACGAACAGAAACTCTCAATCTACTTTAACACATCCGAGTAAAATGAAGCCATTCGTGAAATTAGAAAATAAATCAGGTGAATTGAGCATGTATGTAATATGAATTAGTCGCGTGATATTTAACAATTGTAACACTATACTTTCAGTGATAAAAACACCTGCTGGAAAAATTCCCAACTTTAGTGATATTCACCAGAAAACTTTTGCTAAAATGGAATCTTTGGTAGATATGAAGAAGCGTGTTGGAGATCGCCATGTAACTCTACATGCTCCAACTTCTAGTGCAAAAAAAGGTGAGATTTCATTTAAAACTTTTTTTTCCCTTTAAATTATTTGTTTCAGTAAACAAATTTACCATCCGAAATTGTTTCGTAGTGCTTCCTTTAAGATCGCCAAGTGGACGTAACACAGATTCAGTAAATCCCTCCAATGGTACCCACAACAGATTTGGATGGCCAGTACGCAAGAGTCAGGCTGTTGATATGATATCTAATAAGAGGTCTAAAGGAAATGTAGAGTCTAGGTACGTTTGCACAATAAAATTATTGTAATATTTTATGGAATTGTATTAATTTGCTCAAAAAATACTTTCAGTGACAAAAGAAGAGAGAATACAAGGACGGCTCTAAAAGGTGTGCGAATGAATAGACGATTTGAGCTACAAATGAAACTACGTATGAAAAACTCGTAACCAGAATTTGATTTTACTGATTGTTTGAGTGCTACGTTTACAATGTAAATATAAATAACTATTTACAGTGTTTTCTACTGCTAAATTTAGATATATATTTAATAATTTTGACTTAAGAGGAACATTAGAAATAAATATTTCTTCTGCGTATATGATTTGTGCTGATAAATGTTAGTTTTTAATTCTATTGCATTTAATTTTTTTTTTACCAATGAAAAAAGTATTGTTGAATACATTTTTCGAATAAAGTTTGACTTATTATGCGCTAGTCGTGTAAAAATTGATGACAATTTAAGAAGCTTGATTTTGTTTTAAGTATGTTCTGATAAAATATCCATATCGCGAGCTAAAATAATTTGACTATTAATTTTAAATTTGTAAACTTGTGTCAAACTAACTACAGCAATAAAATGAAATGAAAACAGAATACATTCTAGTTGTTTGAATTTTAATCAATTGTCTAATTTGTCCGAATGAAGTTAAATACTTGGTCACTCAATGGTCACCCTGTACTTATTATGCATTTTTGCGCTCTTCGAGGAGTAAGGCTGGTATGCAAAGAGAGAGAGGAAGAAAGATGAGGGATATGTGGAGGGGGTGGACCGGTGGAGAGAGAGAGCAAAAACGAAAACACGTGCTTCCTGGTACTACTCTGTCAGCAACTTTGGTCCAGTTTTTTGTGATTTTTCGTGATTTTAATTTAAAAAAGAAATATGCTTTATTTGGTTGGCTTAGGCTTGGGTGATGTCAAGGACGTAACAGTCAAAGGTTTGGAGATAATAAAAAAATGTAGTCGGGTATACTTAGAAATGTATACTTCGATTTTAGGAGTTGAGAAGGACAAACTCGTACGTTCTGTCATTTTATTATTTTCCAATATCTTGTCACCAAAATTTTTATTTTCTTCTAAAGTAGATTAAAATTTTTCCATGCCTTTTTTTGACAGGAAGAATTTTATGGTCGAGAATTACTCTTGGCTGACCGAGAATTGGTTGAGAGTGGTGCAGATGAAATTTTACAAAATGCAGATACAAATGATGTGGCATTTTTAGTTGTTGGTGATCCATTTGGTGCCACAACTCATACTGATTTGGTCCTTAGAGCTCAGGGAAAAAACATCAAAGTCGAAGTAGTGCACAATGCTTCCATAATAAATGCTGTTGGCTGCTGTGGTTTGCAATTGTACTCTTACGGAGAAGTAGTTTCTATACCTTTTTGGACAGATACTTGGCAACCGGATAGTTTTTACGATAAAATCATGGAAAACTATCAAAGAGGTCTGCACACTCTTTGTCTATTGGACATCAAAGTGAAAGAGCCCACTTTGGAAAGTATTTCGAAGAAAAAGAAAGAGTACATGCCACCCAAGTTCATGTCAGTGGTAGAAGCAGCAAACATACTCCTGCAAATAATTAAAAAAAAAAATGGATCAAAATCAAGTTCGTATTCTATATTTCTGATGCATTTAAATTTATAATTTTCAATTTCTAAGACATTCATTTGTTTGCCAGATCTCACAGCCTCCAATCTCGCTGTGGGACTTGCAAGAGTTGGATCAGACAGTCAACAAATTGTTGCCTCTACTCTTTCCAAAATGAGCAACGAACAACTTGGTCCACCCCTGCACTGTCTAATAATACCTGGAAAAGTTTTGCATCCCGTGGAAATGGAATATCTGCTGCAATTTTCCAAAGATGAAGTGAAGAAACAACTAACATGTTAGAACTTTTTTAAGCATAATATATTTCTATTTTTATGCAATTTTTTGTAAACAAATGTACATTTGTGTCATTTATATTATTCAAAACTTTCCCAGTAATTATAAACTTATTGCATGTAGAATTATATCAGTCTTAATAATATTGAAAACGCTAATGTAAAAATTTCAAAATCCTGGCAACATTTGCAATTTGCTGCAATTTAATAAAAATTAGGCGCGGCAATTAGGCAGCTGCATGAGTATACATGCATAGAAAAGCGTTGAAATATATAAAACTAGGATATACACGCGCGAATATGACAAATACATCATGCAGTGCAACAACTCTGTTTGATTTGTGATGCCGCCGTTAACGTTGCCGTCGTCAAGCGACCGTATAGAAAGAAGCAAAAATCGATCGACCTTTCAAGAAAGGCGGAACGCGAAGTTCTGCTACAGTGAGCCGAGCGAAAAACTCCTCAGATGTAAGATTTGTGAGTAAACTGTGAATTATTTTGAAGTGTCTTAATTTTGTAAATATGTGTACTATTTTGTAATAGTGTCTACTAATATGCATATATTATGATGCTGCGATCGATTCTACCTTTTACCGATGATACGTTCAACACAATTATTTACAATCGAACGAGCCTCGTGAAATAAAAAGTTTTTGATGGTGCGTGAACAATCCCATGCGATAATTTTTGTATGAAAAAAAATAAACATTGATCAGAATCATGCATGCAGCTGGCGTATTTGTTACCAGCTGGCAAATTTAACACGGAATCACTCGTGATGTATAGAACATTCGAGTGGAATATATGATATGCAAATTAAAAGTAATATCGTGGCCTTAATTCTCATGCGGAAAAGTGTGCATGGATATAGTGCAGTGATGGATCGAGGATAATAATAATAATTGCACTGCAGTGTTGCAAAGGGAAAAAAGTCGCGCGATTCGTCGGTTTATCGAATTTTCGCAGTAAGCACATAAGTATTACCGAAACAACAACAACAACAAGTGTGTTAAAAACTTTTTCGTTCGCTACTGCGATCCCATGATCAGATACGCACCGACAAATATCGCATTCAATATATAATTATTCACCACAAACACCGATTTACAGAACACACGTGTACAGCACTGCGTCGCCTGCACCAGGAGCACACCGGTCTAATCAATCTGCAGCAGCAACGACGACGACGACGATAATATAATCATACGTCGTCGGCAGGCACCATGCTCGGCGAGTCCAAGCTCGGCGAGCACCTCTTCCTGAGCCCGAAGGTGCCCCAGGGCCTCGCCGCCGCGGTCGAGGGGCTCACGCGCGAGGTGATCCGCCACAGGCCCGAGAACATCTACTCCTTCGCGGCCCACCACTTCGAGAAGCTCCTCCAGCTCCGCGAGCAGTACGACGTCGTCGGGGACCATCGGCACCGCGACAGCAGCAAGAACCAACGCGTCCTGCGCGACGTAGACGAGGCCATCAGGGAACGACCTGCCGCCGCCCGACATCCGTGCCATCACCACCAGTCCCGTTGCAAGCAAGGCATCAGTAGGCGGGCGGACGATGATCAGCCGAGCGGTGGCGGCGGCGGCGGCGGCGGCGGCGGCGGCTGGTCGCTCAACGAGACGGCCAAGGTGCTGGAGCGCCACCGGAGCATCTTCGGAGAGACGGGCCAGAGGATCAGCGCCGAGCAGGTGCGCGAGCTGGCCAACCGGTCCGAGTCGATGATGTCGAGCCTGCCGAAGAGCAAAAACCCGGTCAGGCAGAGATCGTCGAGCCTGGAGAATACTGGGGCGGTCGGCGGGGGCAGGACGACGAGGGCCCGGGGCTCCGAGGAGCCGTCGCCCGGCACTCGGCCGAAGCTCATGACGCAGCTGCCCCTGACCCGGGACATCATAAAGACCGAGCTGAAGAAGCACCGGCGGAGCGGCGAGAAGCGGCCGGTGCGCGCGGCCGGTCCGGCTGGGGCCGATAAGAGCGACAAGAGGATGATGACCGAGAGGACGACGATGATGACGACGACGACGACGACCAAGAGGACCAAGAGGACGATGAGCACCGAGGAGAGCACGACCAGGAAGAGCCTCGAGATCGTGCGCAGCGAGAGCCAGAGGCTGCAGAGCTGCTCCTCCTCGTCCTCCCGCTCGACGGAGAGCGTCAGCATAAGCAGGAAGAAGAAGACCGACGTCGTCATCCGGACCGCGGGTGCGTCCCCGTCCTCGTCGTCCTCGTCGGCGTCGTCCCTACCCGGCCAACAGCAGCAGCAGCAGATCAAAAAGTCGGATGCAACAGCAGCGCGCGGGGCCAGTAGTACGAGCAACGGCGGCAACGGAGCAGTGCCCAAGCTCTCGAGCATGGACCGCGTGAGGAACGAGACGATCCAGAGCCTGGTCGGCATGTCGAGCAGCGAGGAGCTCCAGTCGGCGAGCTACGTGGAAAAGGTCCAGGAGGTCATCAACGAGACCTCGACCATCATCCGGGAGAAGGTCGAGGCGCTCAAGTCGGACTTTGCCAGGGCCGCGCGGGCCAACAGATCCTCCTCCTCCTCGTCGTCAGCTTCCTCCCGGCACTCATCGAAGACCCCCAAGCCGCGGTCCGCGGGATCGGCCAACGAGGATTCCGCGCCCACGAGGGAGCCCCCGGACCGTGAGCCCAAGATCTCCCTGCCGGCGGTGAGGCCGCCCTCGGCCAAATCCTCCTCGTCCTCGGCGTCGTCCCGGAGTCCGTCGGCCCGCAGCAACAACTCGGACGGCCAGCTGATCCTGCCCCCGATATCCCCCGACGAGTCGGCCAAATCGGCCAAAGTCAGGGCGGACGAGCTCGTGCTCCCGGCGCTCTCGCCCCCGCAGAGCTCCGCCGTGACCCCGGACTCGCTCAACTCGGACATCGACGCCAGGAAGGCCGGGGACGAGGCTCGGCCCCGCGAACACGAGGAGCAGGAGGAGGAGGAGGAGGTTTTCCACGACAGCCTGAACGTGACGCCGGACCCGCTGGTGGACCGCGAGCTGCAGCAGCAGAGGCCCGACTCGCTCGAGCCGCCGGAAGTCGCGAGGGGCGACGGTGAAATGACTCTCAAGGACAGGCTGCTGGAGATCCAGGACGTGCAGAGGCGCATCGAGGGCGCGCTGCAGAAGGACGAGGGCGGTCTGCAGGACAGGCTGATGGAGATACAGGAGTCCGAAAGGCGGATAGAGAAGATACTGGATTCCCAGGTGACGACGACCACCACCACCACCACCACTACCACCACCACCACCGGTGTGAACGGGATACGGCAGAAGCTGGAGGAGCTCGAGGAAGCGGGCCGGAGGGTCGAGGGTGCCTTGGACGGGGAGAGGCTCGCGAGGAACGGCGCGGCTGCCGAGAAGATCCCCGTGCCCCAGGGGAGCGACCGGGACGCGGGGAGGGAGGAAACGAGAGGCGACAATGGCGTGGAAATCAAGGGTCACGAGCCCACCGGGAACGCGGAAGAGGCTGCGGCAAGGCAGCTGGCCCTGTCACCGCACTCGTACGTATTGACCGAGGGCTCGCCGTACGAGATCCCGGACAGCGTGACCACGGTCATAATACCCGAGCGAGCCCCGACCCCGGACTCCGAGACCACCGAGACGTCGTCGGCGCGGGCCCAGCTGCAGGAGGACGAGCGCGTCTACGCGACCCTCGTGTCTCCGTTCCCGAAAGTTGAGGGGCAGGGCTCCTGGAGCGACGCCTTCGGCGAGGCGGTCGACGCGGTTGTGCCGAACGGTTCGAGGGACTACGTTCGCGCCCGGCAGGATCTGGACCTGATACGCGAGGAGCGCGACAGGGAGACGGCCGCCGCGGAGGAGGAGGAGGAGGACGAGGAGGTGTTCAAGCTCGTGACGAGCTCGCTCGAGGAGATTCTGAACGGGGCCGAGTACGCGCGGGCCGCGTCGGACGTTTCGCTGCCAACGGAAAGCATGAATAAGGAACCCAGCGTGTCCGAGCCGTCGGAGGAGAAGGAGATGCTATCGGTGACCTCGGACCGGTCCAGCGCGATATTCGACCAGCTGAGCATGCCGGTCGTTCCTGAACTGAACTTGGACTCCCTGCCGGATCTGAGCGTCTCCTCGTTCGGCGGCGGCGACCAGCCGGGGACCGATAAAAGCGAGGATGCCCCGGTGGCGGAGGAGAAGGTACTGCCGGCCGGGGGCTCACCGTCCGTGGGGCTACTCGACGCCGCGCAATCCGGTCGAAGAGCCTCCGAGAGCAGCGACGTTGATAAAGCGGAGGATCCATCGGAGAAGAGACCCTCTACCGGGCCGTTGGACGCCACGAGCGGGAAAACCACGCGGGTGGTGGAAACTAACTACGTCGAGGAGTCGTCGTCGCTGCAGACCACGAGTCATCGCTCGGTGGACGAAAGGGTGACGGAGAGCAGCGCGATCGGCGGGGATGGCTTACTATTGTCCGTCGTCGGAGAGAGCGAGCAAACAGCTGCAACCGCGACGGCAACGACCACCGTGGAATCCGTTGCCTCGCGGACGGAGAACAGCAGCGGCGGGGCCGATTCGGAGTCATCAGCGCCAGAGCCGGCCAGTGGGGGGGAAAAGACGAGCGACAATGGGAAGGACGTCATCGATGCAAACGATCGCCGGAGCGACGGCGAGCAATTGGCCCGCGGGGATCGGGTCCTCTGTAGCGCTTGCTCGGCGTCGGCAACAATTCCATCGGGCCCGTGTCAATGTACGGAGAACCAACGACAGCAACAACAACAACAACAAGAAGAGCAGCCGTACTCGATCGATCGAGCGGCGATTGGGACGAGCGACGAGGCGCGGACAAATCAGAGCCAAGAGACCGATGATGCGGTGATCCGAGCCGAGCCGAGAAGGGTGATCGAGAGGCAGGCCACGTACGAAAAATCTTCCGGGGATCGAGAGGACGTTGAGGACGGGGCGACTGAAAATTTAGGGTCCACGGCCTCTTCGAGCACCGGGTCTTTCGTCTCGGCGGTTACGAAGATACAGGCCGGTGCGTCGCCGTATATTATAATTATTGCGTCCAAACTATCGGCTTTTATTCGATATACTGATCGTCGAGGGAGCGATACCGCGCGGTTCTCTTTATTGGCTGAGAAACAGTGCGCCTATTGTATCGATGATACAGAGGATTGATGTTATTGTATGTATGATGTACACCTAAATAGCTCCCTCGAGGATCACGTGTAAATAAGTATGCGTTTGAAAACAAAATAATTGAGGGACGCGTGTCTACTGTCTGTATGCATAATATATTCATGCGTGTTTGTGTTTTCAGGCATCCGAGGATTCCTGACCCGGCGCCGCCTACTTAGCGGCCAAGCCCGCGGTTCCACGCTGAATAGCGTTCCGTCTATCCAGGAGAGCGAGCCCGTGGTGAGTTTTATGATCTTGTTCTGCTGGAAGCTGTTTATCTGGCACGCACTTGGCGGAAAGCATTCATCGAGAGTCTTTTGTTTCATCGTCACCGTTTGAATATATTTTTTCACACACGCGTGTGTACATTGTGGTTCTTGAACTGGTGAATAAAATCGACTATACCGATTGAATAATATGTATACCGATAGAAGAAATTTAGCGGTTGTTGTTGTTGATAGTTGACACGCGTATATAAAAACCGTATACAAGAAGTCCGCACCGATTTTAATGTTTCCAAGAAAATTAAAATTTTTCTCAAAACAATTACATTACGTATGCATGGATAATATCATCGATCGGTTGGCGGAAATTAACGTAAAATCCGGTGAACTGATTACGGTAGTAATTTTCGCCCATCATTCTGTTAGATTATGCCCGTCCCCGTCCGAGCAACGCGTCGAATACAATGACGTCACGTGTGCACATATGCGTAGCGTATAAGATATATATATACTATACATACGTATGCACACACTAGTCTATTTTAGTCGGAAGGTCGATGTAATTTGAAAATGCAGATTTTTCTATTTTCGTTTTTACCATCGGTTTTGCAAGAAAAATCGTTGACGCTCGTTTGAAAAATGAAACGAAAAGACTTCGATGTATGTATTTCAATTTTTTTTCCGAAAAATCACACCTTCGGATGATCTGTTAAAGCCCGCGAACTTCGCGATTCATTCGATCAGCGTCGCAATCCAACGATCAATCATAAACGTGCAGCGGGTATGCGCGCACGGACTCTCGCCGTTCAAAAATTCTCATCACCAGCCAAAAAAAATCGTGTACTAAATCCTACAGGTCGAGCGACCGGCAACCGACGACGACGACGACGACGACGACGCCACCGTGAAACCCGACTCCGCGAGATCCGTCGCCTCGGACGCGTCGATACTCGATCTGCTGTCCGTCGTCGGGCTCGCGAGGTCCGTCACCGAGCTCCAGAAAAAATCCCGCGCAAAGCTCACCCGCGACAACGGCCTGCGAAGCGGTGATGGTACAACGGCAGGAGGAGGAGGAGCCTCCCTGGCCGGGAGCAGCGTCCGGCACACCGGTGAGTTCCACGACTGCATCGCCCTGCCGGTCTTCGACCTCGGGCTCAGGATCGGCCCGCGGCTCCCGACGACCGACGACGACGAATCATCGTCATCGGCAGCAGCACCGAGCCCCGTTACGACCGACACCGATTCCCGGCCGCCGGCGCAGGCATCGGCCCCGAACAGCAGCAGCAGCAACAACGACGAGCCGAGCGTCGAGCAGCTCCTGATGGGCAAACTCCTGCTGGGCCCGACCCAGCTCCGCGCCGGCCCGTTCGTCGACGTCGTCCTCCTGCCCGCGGCCGACGCCCAGACGATGATGCTGCAGAGCGGCTACCTGAACTTCATAACCAGCGTCGAGGACGCGTTCGGCGAGAGCCGACGGCCGGACTCGGGGACGCCCAAGGGCGCCGTCATCGAGGAGATAACGTCGAGCCTCGACGAGGAGGAGGACGGGTCGGCGAGCGGCGCGAAAGGAAAGGGGGTAGTTGATGCCCCCGATGCGAAGTCGACGAGCCACGGTGCGGTGGGTGACGGCGAGTCCGGAGGCGGGGGGGGAGCGGCGGAGGAATCGCGATCAGAGCGAATGCGGCAATCAATTGGGTAGGAGCGACTTTTTGACGAGTCTGCGTGCACGGGCGGAGATTTATACGTATCCCACCGTTTTTAGGTGAATCTCCATGTAACATCTTGTGTACTGTAGTCGATGAGTACCGATGATTTATCATCATCTCCAGTCTCTGTCTAAATTTAGCCCCGGAGATCGACGAGCGAACGAGGAGAGACCGAAAAAGCACGCCCGAAATCGAAAACTCGCTACTCGTCAGCATCCCGGTATTCGAACTTATTAGTCGGGCTGCGCTCATCGCGGTGTGTATAATTTTCGATGGTCCGCCGCATGACTTTGTTCATTTATTCATTCGTATCTACATTGTCTTTTGAAAGTTCGAATCATCATGATTAGATTTTTTTTTTTCTCAGATATATACATATATTGAACATGGTTTCAGTGATTTTTGTTCCTATTATAAGGGCGATTAATTTTACCGTATAATTACGTATTAATTATGTATACGATGAAAACTGAAATGAAATATTTGCTTCCCTACGATATTTATATTCTCTAGTCAATTCTTAAACATGTATGTATACGATGAACGAGATTTTTTTTGTCATTCAATTGTTGATTAGAGCGATCATTCCTAGAAGCTGCTTATTCTTACGCGCTTCAAGGTAGTTGTTTCAAATACTGTTACGCTGCACCTATTTGACCTATTATTACACATCGAATATCCGTCGGATTAATATTATTAGATTCAACCGTAGCAAAATAAAACTACGCAACATATGTACATAGTATATAAGAATTTTACCAATCGCAGGAAATGCGAATTATTATCAGTGCAATGTATACAATCATTTACATCATGCGTGTGACGAGGAAAACAATTGTATTCTCGAGAGAGAGAGAGAGAGAGAGAGAGAGAGAGAGGAGGAACGCAGAGAAAAAATAAAGATAACGATGAAAAAGACGGCGTGTACGCGTCATCTTTTTTCCTTCTTCGTCCCGTACCACACTTTTATTGCTCGTCACGAACGACAAGTGGCAATTGTCAGACAGCCCCCGGCAGCTCGATACCCCTCTGCGCTTTTTTTTTTCTTTTCTTCTTTTAATTAAGCGTATAATCGTCCTCGGAGTGCGCGTGTAATCGAGCGCGTCTTTCACGGGATCATTCAAATCTTTCCACAAATCATGCGAAAGTATTGATACAACAAATTTGCGACCAATGGAGAGAGGAACCCGAACGCTCGCGATCGGAGAGAAAGAGAGAAGATCGGTATCCGGGGGGGATCGGCCGCTAACAGCACCTTTACGTAAACCGGCACACGCAACAGTAGCGATCATCGCTTACTCGTACACACGCATACGAGGATACTAATTATGTCACTCGATTCGCGCCTGGGCTTGGCGCGTGTGACCGATGCGCCGCTGCTCCTATGATTTACGTAAGAAGCTGAGCTCGCCACTATCGGGGATCGAGATAATTGGGAGGATTTCGGTGGGCAACGGGTATGAGTGTATGATTAATACAGTGTGAATGGCTGGTGATGAGAGTGTGCGTCGACGATCGGTATATACAACGAATACAATATATATATATATAGTATTGTACCATCAAGAGCAACAACACGACGACGACGATGGTGGTGGTGATGACGATGAGAGAGAGTATATAATGTACAAGAGCGTGATATTGTCGGATGGATTTAGCCGACGGCGGCACCAGGAGGGCGGAAATCGCGCGGCCGCTTGGCATCGGAGAGACTCTCGAGATGTGTATCCGTGCTTTTTTAGTACATACATACATAATATATGTATGCATGTTGTATCGGGTACACGCATGTATATGTAAAAGTGACGCGGTCGGACCTCCGTGGTGATGATGGTCCGTTGCAGTATAGTGCTTGCGCGCGTGACGCGTAAAACCAGCTCGCACGTAGATCGTATACCAACGAACTAATGCAAATATATAGATACGCGTGTACACGATGATAGAGAGAGCCGATCCGATGCGTACGTGATGATGATGCTGCGGCTGCGGGCTCGGATAATCTTCCTACTAGGGCCGTCATCCGCGGGGAGAGAGAGAGAGAGAGAGAAAAGGGGGATAGCGGAGAGACGCGATCGCGAGCGGCGGGGCTCATTCGATCGCGCGAAGGCGACCGGCAGAGCCGCGCTTGTCTCCTGTACTCGTACGTGTGTATACTTAATATATACGTCGCACCGCGCGCATCTTCTTTACCGCGCGTTTAGCTCCGCACGTGCGTGTGTGCATGAGCGTATGATAAATACATACGGGACGCGGCGCGCGTTTACGAGCTGCGGACGCAAAAACGGAGATCGGCGCGGTGCGCGCGGGTTGTTTTTTGCACCGCCGATCGGCCATCGGCATCGCGCGGTAGAATAGGTGTGCGCGTTGTTTGTGCTGTTTTTACCGTAATAATAATAATAATTAATAGCGTACGCAGTACAGAGCCGCTCCCGCGTATCGAGTTGCAGTACGTATAATACACTGTACATTGTACATATAAACACCGGCAGCCTTGTCAGTCAAATGTCGAAGGAGAAGCCGACTGCGGCGGGGGCGGCCGACAAGGCCGCTACCAGGATACAGGCGAACTTTCGCGGCTTCAGGACGCGCAAGCAGCTCCAGGAGGAGCGCAAGGCCAAGGAGCACGGCTCGACGGCGGCCGGTGACCTCGACGACCGGGACGGGGAGGAGGAGGAGGAGGAGGGCAGCGTGACGACGACGACGACGACGATGGTGCGCGCCTGCTGGATCGTTCGTTTTATCGCGCCCGTGTTCATACTCCGGTGCTCCGTCGATTCCACGG
The DNA here is from genome assembly GCA_030522625.1 of Copidosoma aretas. Lineage (NCBI taxonomy): Eukaryota > Metazoa > Arthropoda > Insecta > Hymenoptera > Encyrtidae > Copidosoma > Copidosoma aretas. The sequence continues at coordinate 191 of JAPYYV010005989.1, read as the reverse complement.
GACGGTTGTTAACAAAGCCCTGTCGCGCCTTCGAAACGCAAATTCGACCATGCGCGCGGGTATTGTACGCGGAGGGAGGAGAAGCAGCAAAAAACGCAGAGGGAAACAAAAAAAATCGCGTTAAAAATAAAACGAGCGTCTTTGCCCCACCCTCGCTGTTCTTCTAAAAATGGAAATCCAGTCACCGCATC
>JAPYYV010005988.1:0-14780 GCA_030522625.1 Copidosoma aretas | reverse complement strand
TAAAAAAATTTGTTTCAGGTTCGAAATAAATCCTTAATTATGAAATACCCCCATATTAAGAGTCAAAAATGCGTGAAAATTAAGAAAAAAATTATTAAATGTTCGCAGCCCATAAGAGGCCATGTATTCTTGTGAGTTAGTATGGCCGTTTTTTCCCATGCAGGTGGCGCTGTTTCAGATTGCTGCACGAAGCGAATAAGCGCAGAAATGCTAGGACAACACAACTAATTGCTGGTGCAACTGTGTAGGTGGTATTTTCTCCCCTTAGATCCACTCCTAACCTCTTTGATCTATTTATAAAACTTTTACCTAAAACAGAATTAATTAAAATTATACATATATCATTTCAACTTACTATTCTTGGAGCTCGATAGACAATTAATAAAGTGTTCTTATGTATGTCATATTATGAATACAGTGTAATTATTTATTATCCAAACCGATTCTATTATCGATGGATCCAAATATTATTTAACAATTCAAGGTGACCTTTGATATCGCAAAAAAAAAAAAATGTCGTGACTTGTAAATTGGTGTCCCTTTTCCTAATGCACGAAAATCGCTTTTTCATATTCTTTATGTCGTATTCACTTTGCTTAAAGTCTTCGCAGTTGATGAAATATCAAACCAATGAAATAATTCCTTATGTCTACACAAGCATTGACATATACTGCTGTACTAGCGGTAACAGCGATCCACCGCGATGAAAATTAAATAACAACTAGGCATTAAGAGATTAATATATTTCACTGACAGTTTTAATTTACATGATTGGCACTCCAATTATGTGGAATATGGGAGAGTCATATTTGAGTAATGTGTAACGTGCCCGTCTACAAGTAGTTGCCGATAGTTTTTTTTTCATGAATACGACGTTGTAAAATACACATCGATGTGAGGTAGTTCCATAGTAGTTAGCTCTTCATTAAATGTCATTTCTTAAGTTTCTTTCTATTGTTTGTTTGATTATACTCAAGCAAGACTATGTCAATCATAAAGATATTGCAAGGACCTTATAGAAATTGTAAAAGCATGTATCTCGTAAAAATTGATGACGCTCTACTTTTGCACTTTTTACTCCGATACTTCAATATTTTTGGTCTTTCGACACTTACCGTGAGGGTTAAAAATAAGGAAAAAATGAAAAATGTAAATAGAGAAATAATTTTCGTAAATTCACATTTCTCTCTTCTGTATATCCCAACATTGGTGGTACTGATGAGTGTCGTAAATTTTTGTGCTGTCAATGAGCTTTACACTAAAAGATACAAGAAAACGGTAAATCTTGTTCATATAATTGATATTTTCTCCCTAGAGCTTCTAGGCACAATAGTTGTGTCGATAATTTTATTATCTTACTGTGTGTACCGTACAAAAGCTATGAACTTAATTACGCGAATTTATAAGTTAAAATCAACTACGCATCAACTGAGTTGCCGTAAAAACAGTTCAACTAAGTCATATGTATTATCTGTAACCATTTTTCATATGTTTGTGTCAGTTTCTCTGTTTTTCAGTGGCATGGTCTATTACCAAGAGCGTATATACATGTTCAGTGGTTTGCCTAGAAATTTAATTGTCGTACTGTTTCTCTTCCAATACGCTGCAGTCGTAAATTTGATTTTAAATATAGTAAAAGATATCAACAGTATCCTTTTTAATCTAATAGAATCTACTTCATTGAACCAACAGAGTCAGAAAATCTTCAACAGTGGAGTGTTTATCAGCGTCAAAAGACTCCAGCCTTTATCGACCGTACGAGATTTTTACAGTTCTGTGCTGCAAATTTGTGAAGAAGTCAATACTTTTTACGAAGTATCGACCTTGTTCTGTATTGGATACATATTTATTGCTTCAGTAACATATTTATATTTCACGGCCAATCTCATTATTGAAGGACAAACTTTTTTCATGATAATTGAATATGTCCATAATACGTTATATCTCATAAGTTTTTTATGCTCATTCATCGCATTATCTAAGTGCGTGTCAAAGACTATGCAAGAGGTAAGCAAGAAATAATTAATCCTGATCCATCCACTCTCATTTTCTTAGCAAATTCCATATTTTAGGTCGACAAGACCAAACTAATTGTACACCAATTGATGAGAAATACTTTAAATACGACACTTCTAAAAGAGGTACATTATGCAGGAAATCATCAGAAAAAGATGTAACAAATAAACATTTAATTGCTCCTATTTTCAAGCTTCACGAATTCTCCCTATATCTCATCCATGCCCGAATTAAATTTTCTGCATGGGACTTTTTCGATTTGAATGGTGCCTTAGTACAGTCAGTAAGTACGTACAAGTAATTGTACACGTTATTCAAAAAATATCATTTGTAGTGCGCAACAAGGTCATTACTTTTTTTACATACAACCAAGATATTATATTATAGTTTTTAAGTTCCATGACGACTTATTTAGTAATATTAGTTCAATTTCAAGAGACTTCGCCATCAACTCTACCTGGAAGAAAACATGACCAACCAACTTAGTATGATGTTATTTATTTAAAAGTATGAACTTAATTTCTTGATATAAGAATTATTGGTAAAATTTTATTCAAGAGCTAATTAGTGCTAATTAGTGCAAGTTCTCGTTATTTTTTTATCATCCTTAAGCTTAAATGTTGTGAATGATGCGACTGTACTTTATTTGGATGTTTCATTTGAAAAATAGATCTATAGTTGTGGAGGTCATCAAAGGAACTCTTTCAATTCCATCTTAAGTCCTTTATGTTCGGTAAAAAGTAGACATATTGATCTGGAGTTTCATCTCAGACACTTAAAAATTTAATGGCTTGCGAAGTAATACATGAAAATATTATTGCCAAAGATACACAGTACATACTTTAAATGGGTTTTGTTGAACGAGATTTTTTCTCAGTCGTGTTTATTCTGTTATACGATAAATGATCATATGCTAAACCATAAACACAACATGCTTTTAATCAAATCTAGCAATGTATTCCTTCTTAAGATTTTTTTGTATACTTTTAAGGCTTTTGGACTCTTAACATTTTCCATAAGTATAAAAAAAAGTACCTCTAGTGGCCAAGAAGAAGTGTTTTGTGTCAACTCGCGCATAGGATTACTCTACAATTCATTATTAATGATAATAATTTTTGTTGGAAACTGTTATACTGCTGACAAACTATATATTGCAAGATACAAAAAAGTTGCCAACTTACTTCATATTGTGGATATTTTTGAAAATATTTGCGGCACTATTGTTGTGATGGTCATTTTGATGTTTTATTGCATGCGACACAACACGGAAATAGAATTATTTAAAAGGATTTTCGAGCTCAAAATTTTAACGGATCATCTGGACGTTGGAAGTAAAAAAAAATCAACTCGCTTGTATATGTCTCTTGTCATTGTACTTTATATAGTGACTGTTTTTCTCATACTATTAAGTGCTATTGTTTATCAGCAAACTTTTATGTACTCGTTCAGCAGTATGTCAAGAAATCTAATAGTTATACTTCATCTCCTACAGTACGCTTCAGTCGTTATAGTGCTTTCACAAATGCTTGAAAGTATGAACAGCGTGCTGATCAATTTAACAGATACAACTTATGCGGACGGTTTCGTTCAGAAAAATGCTGGAAACGGAATGCTACTGAATATAAAAAAGCTCCAGATGATTTCAACAATACGAGATATGCACAGTTCTGTTTTTAAACTTTGTCAAAGAGTTAACGTGTTCTATGGATTATCAGTTATGTTGTGTATCAGTTATTTGTTCATATGTACTGTGATATATTCCTATTTTTTAGTACATCTAGTTATCGAGAAAAAATTGTACTTTTCAATCGTCGAATACACTCATGTATTTGTATATGTTACAAGTTTCATGTGTTCTTTCATAATGCTTTCTAAATTTGTGACCAAAACTTTAGAAGAAGTGAGTTTTTAATAAATTACACAATTAACAATTCAGTCCCTCAACATTGGTAGTATAATATTTTCGTTATTTTAGAGTGATCAAACTGGATTTATTATTCATCAATTAATAAGAAATGCACTCAATGGAGCAATTCTAAAGGAGGTATGGTGACAATGACAAATGATACTAATGTACTTTTCATACTCGATAAGCTAACTACATTATTACTCAAGCTCAATGAATTTTCAACGTATCTTCTTCATATAAAAGTCAAATTTTCTGCATGGGGTTTTTTCAATTTGGATGGTTCTTTAGTTCAGTCTGTAAGTAAGAAGTAATTAGTTATTATGGACGGATGATTATGATAGCAGGTATGAATACGTTTTTTTAAGCAATGTTCAAAATTTCTTATAGGTCATTAGCTCAGTAACGACTTACTTGGTGATATTAGTCCAGTTTCAAATGAGTTCACCTGAAGATCATTCAAAGTAGCAAGATTACTTACAATCAAATAAATAAGTTAAAATTATTTTTTTTACTTTAAAAAAAAAAAAATGATGAATAAATCTTGCTTAATTTATGACCAACATTCAATAAAATAGAGTTAGCGTTGTATAATGGCTAATTTTAGAAGTGCAGTATAGTTCAGTCAAGTAATGAAAAGTGCAAGTATTATACCTAACGACATGGTTTATTTAGTCATAATGGTTAATTAGTTACTGCAAATGAAGTTTTAATCTTGTTCCTCTATCTTATCGATTTGCTCGTTCGAAATGTAATTTTCATATCAAATACATTTGCTTCATTTGAAATGTAAACATGTTTCTTCTGTAAATATATCAAGTAATAAAAATGTCTCCCCTGCAACTGCGAGACAATATTTTTCTCAAGATCCTTTTTTTTATCTTTAATTTATTTGGACTGTCAACTCTTTCCGTCACAATTGATAAGAGAACCGAGAAAAGCAGATCTCTTGAAGAAATTCATTTTGTAAATTCGACCATTGCTCGACTCTATAATTCAGCATGCATCATAATCATCTGTCTAGGAAATTTTTACGTGGCCCGTGAGCTGTACACTGGAAGATACCAAAAAGTAGTGAATTTATTCCACATTGTCGATATTTGTGAGCAGTCGATCGGCACCATTATAGTGACAGTGATACTTATATGCCAAAGAGCCCATCATAGAAGAGCAGAGAATCTTTTAACAAAAATCCAAAGGTTAAACAAGTTGGTTTCTGATCAGTTGAAGAGTGACAAAAAAACAGATAATGTCTGTTTGCACATTTCGGTTCTCTTGGCTACTTTTATACTGATCGATATTTTTCTATTTGTCACGGGCATACTTTATTACAATAGAATCGCGTACTTGTTCAGTAGTATGTCGAGGAACTCGATAATTGTTCTGTTTCTCATTCAGTACTCCTCGGTCCTTATTGTGATTTCCCATACAATCGAAAACATGAACGAGGCACTTTCAAACTTAACCGAAACATTGACGACGAGTAGAGAAGCGGAAAGAAGAGTTAGTAGTGGATTATTGATAAATATGAAACAACTTCGGCTACTGTCGACAATGCGAGACTTGCATAGCTCTGTTTTGGAAGTTTGTCAAGAAATAAACGCATTTTATGAATTTCCCGGTTTATTGTGCATAGCCAACTTGTTCATGGCTGCAGTTATATACTCATACTTCTTGGTTCACCTCTTCATAGGAAAAAAACTTATTTTCACCGCTGCCGAGTATGTCCATACTTCTTTGCATCTAACAAGCCTACTGTACTCTTCCACAGCACTCTCAAAATATGTGACTAAGACCACAAGAGAAGTAAATTTCCATCTGCTTTAAATGAGATCTCTGTATAGTTGTATACTATCGATTCCTTATTCCATTTTCTTCTCATAATTATGTTGCAGATTAATAGAACTGGAAGCATCGTGCACCGATTGATTAGGAATACCTTAAACACTGCTATTTTGAAAGAGGTATGTTGGTGTATGAATACATCTTTTTTTTTAATTCAAAAAAAAATTTTATTTCTCTATTGAAGCTGAAGGAATTTTCAATGTATTTGCTACATGCAAAAGTAAAGTTTTCCGCTTGGGGTTTTTTCGACTTGGACGGCTCTATGGTTCAGTCGGTAAGTAAAACCTGATTCAACTGATTTATTATATTCTGTGGCCAGCAACAATAGTTTTACACAATACTAAAATAGGTTTTTAGTTCAATCACAACTTACTTGGTAATACTGGTACAGTTTCAATTGAGCTCACCCAAGGACGAAATAAATTACAATCACACAAGGAAATATTAAAATATTTGGACAATCTAATTTGTAATTAAGTAGTGCAGAAATGCAACATTGACAATAAATTACAAAAGTTACGACAGCATGCAACTACGACATCATATCATTGCGTTTGTTTGGTCCGTCGAAATTTTTAACATAACCTTGTTTAATTATTTATGCCGATGAACACTTAATTTTCAGTATATATAATGAGCTAGTTAAAATCTAAAATTATAAATGAGTACAAGTCGGATACGGAAAATTACGATTTTATCGAACACGAACGGAAAATGACGGATTCACTTGAGAAAAATCTAAGTTTAGTAAGGGGGTTGATTTTACTTGGGTTAGTTGGATTCTTCACTCATAGTCTGTGGTATGAATACAAGAAGTGGCACCATCAACGGAGTTCGCACGAAACCGTCGTGGCAATCGTTTATGGCAATTTTAATTTTCAAGGTAAAATAATGTAATTATTAATCGGTCCTGGTATCACAAGTACTTGACAGAAATTAATTTAGAAATCTGTCATTGAAATAATATTCAAAAAATCAACCCTTTTCAGTAATTGTCAGATAGAGATGGAGAGAAAGAGAGAGAGAGAGAGAGAGAGAGAGAGAGAGAGAGAGATGTGCGCTTCTGATATGTCTGTGATGTGCGCTTATGATGTGTTTGTTATGTGCGCTTTTTATCGGTGGTTTTTGACTGATATTGGGGATTTGTGCGCTTTTGATTGTCACCAGACACAAGTAATAAGAGTTAGTGAGCCATGACGATACGTGAACAAGTTTACGAAAAAATCTCTTTCTTACCGAAGTTGTACCTTTTTAAAAATAAATTATAGTTACAGGTACAGTTATACATACATACATAACAATAACGCACAACATACTCATGTAAAACTAAATAAATTAAGATACATTGTCAAAAACTTACACAAAAATATCAAATAACCTTTAAATAATGAGGATTATACAGAACATAAATAAATTTTAAACACAGTCAGTAAGTCGGAAATAATTTTATTGATGTATATAATAAGAACATAAAATATGTCTTGTTATAATAAGACCATAAAAATATGATAAATTTCAAATAAGTAAGTAAATTTAATAGCTAATGTTTTACCTTCCTTTAAATCCATGTGCATAACTTTAATACTTTTATACGGTCGCGTTGTTGATCTGAGCATAGATTTCACAGACTATTTTACAACTTATAACGCTGCTCAATCACGTAAGTATATAATGAATAAAAAAAAACTAGGGCTGGTGTCATTTATTGTACTTAATATTAGACTGTGCGTATCATAAATGTTCTCAATACTATAATGTTTATGTATATATATTGTTTGCAGAATACCTAAAATTGATTATGTATAGATGGATATATGATACGCTGTACCAAAAGAAAAAATAAATTAAGAGCTATTATATTTGCTTACTTACTTAAAATACATCACTATCATTAGTGTAATTCTATAAGTAATAATAAATTTCAATTTGGAACTAATAAGAATATATATTTTTTTGGAAATAATATCCAAAATTATTTTACTATTGCTTCAAATGCTCATTGTTGCTCTTACAATCAAAATGTTACCACACTGAGAAAGATTAGAGGATTTTAACAAAACCTGAATATATTTAGCATCGATCAAACCATCCACAGTAAAAGATTTATTTTAAAAATTTAAGGCTTTCAATGACAAAAATAATACAATAGATTCAAAGTGTATCAGACACATGGCATGAAAAAAAGTTTACTGTTTGGTTGTCGATATTTTTTTTAAAGATGCGAAACTTAATAAACAAAAATTTATTTTCATTTGGTGATAGAATGTGCATCAATTATAGTAATGAAATATGTTATTCCTGGAACAAACAATATCTTTTCGAATTTTCATCATACCATAAAATATATTTGTGTTGGGAGTTTATATGTCTTGTAAGATCGACGCCTTGAGTGAAAATTGTTGAGCACAAAGTGCAGTGGTAGATGTGCCGAGAGTTTATATGGCTCACAAGATCGCCGCTATGAGCGAACGTTTGTGTACACAGTGGGCAACGGTGGTTCTGCTGGGAAAGGATGTGCCTTGTACGGTTGTTAGGGTGTGAAAATTTTAGTTCGCATGCTGTACAGGGGCAGTGCATTGTGTTGGTATGAGTGAGCTCATGTTTCGTAAGATTATATTTTCGGGTGAAAGTTTTTGAACATCTGGTACAGGAGAAGGGTTTCTCTCCCGTGTGAGTTCGTACATGTGCCTTAAGATGATATGCTGAAGTAGAAGTTTTTCCGCATACATGGCAAACGCAGGAACTTCTTGAGGAACCTTGACCGGTCCTACTCACGTGGTTGGAATCCTGATTCGATGTATTGTACATACTTGTAAATGATGCACCTCAGAAGAATCTCCGTTGTTTTATTTGAAGTTTCGTTTGTAAGATTAATCAAACGTGAGGAGGATTTGATAGTTCTAACAGTTGTTTTTCTGTCAACAGACAAAGCAAGAAATGTCAATTGTTGGATCAAGGACTTTACTTGATCGATTATTAAGATAATAATTTTGCGATGACAAATTAATAATGAGTTTAGTTAAATATCTCAGTCCATGCCTTTGAATCAAATGTCAATGGAAAGTACAATTTTACAATAATCCTGATGAAATCATTCATTAAATTAAGAGAATCAGAATAGGAGCATACATCCAAGGAATCACTTTCAATTTGAGTTATAAAACTTGGATGATAGTGGATTTTTGTTTACTTTTCATGAATGGTTACTGAATTTTTTGTACTACAATTTACAACATCACGTAACAGAAACAATTGCGTTCTCGAGCTTGACAGAATGTTCTTAAAAAACATCTCATATTATTAGGTTTGTATAATAAAAAAATCCCTTAGCTTTTCTTTATTCTCGATGTTATAGCATGCAAATATTGCTACATCAAGTCATATATTTATTAAACTAGGGGGCTCCGCCCCCTGCGCGCTTCGCGCGCCAACCCCCCACTGTTAACCAAACATTAATTTCCATTATCTTTCGAGAAAAATAAAATGATTAGCTATTTTATAACAGTGAGTTTTTATTTCTTAAAATTTAAATGACTTTTTATTCAATTTTTCGAAATCTTGTTTTTAAATTTTCCCGTTCTCAGCTAGTCTCAACCAATCATATCAAGAGTTATTCCGTCGACAGTCACGTGTAACTGATTCTTTTAGGAGAGATTCGAAGTTAAACATCGTTAAACATCAATGTTGCTCGTTAAATACAAATGAGTAAACTAAGTATCTGGATCTTGACTTGAATAATTCCAATTTCATCATGTTCTAAACACATTTTTTCCCTAACCTCAGTACCGTTGATAGGTGTGAGCCAAAAGAGATAATTATGCACGATAAATCGGCCGTGCTATCGAGTACGTATCCTAATTAATATTATTTTTCTAATTTACAGCAGGTGAGGACAAAATTAACGTTTTAAACATCGATTATAGGGTAAAGAGGGGTAAAAAGTTATTTAGAAACCTCGTATCTAAGTAGTCCTTCATCAATGATAATCAAAAACCTGAAATCGGTATGGAGTTGCCTCGTTGATTCCGTGTTTCCAAAGTTTAAATACGGTAGAATCCATTATTTTTGAAAGTTTGGTACATCAAACTATATAAAATAATAATGCTTATAACAATGGTTGATTACTTAATACGTAGGCTTTAAATTAATAATGAATATTTAGGAAAAAATAAGTCTATGATGTTGTGCACAAGTGTACAACTTTACTATAGTACCTCTTTTTATAGATCCCTACGTAGATTAAAGATAAAATCAACATGAAATTAACGTTGATTCAACACGAAATGATTAGGCATTCACCGTGGTATTAAGGAATCGATCTACTATGGATTTTTGTGTTCCAATCCTCATTGATTAAATATTTTTTCTACCCTGATACATCATTGGTTTTAATAAGGATTCAATATTAAAATCCATGTGGATTCAGCGTTGAAATCATTGATAGGGTATTGATTTCACAGTATTAGAGCAACAAGCTGACGCAGCCCTCTGTAATTTTGTGTGTTATGCATGGTCAGACTTTTTATTCTCCCTCTAAAATCTCCCTAGTCTACATATTTATCCATAAATTTTTTGTTTTTGGCCCTTTGTGTAATGTCTCGTATACCTGAACATGTTAAATCAAGGGTCTATGGTATGAGACTCGTTGAAACAAATGAATATAATGTCTCCCGTTTATAGGCTCCGTGCGCGTAAACACCCAGCGCCAACTAGTGGCCAGATGGTGAGTCGGAGTGGTTACCGAAATACATGGAGTAGCGTGGTTTATCGCTGCAAATGATTTATTCCTTAATTTTAAGATCCTTTCAAATACGTTAACCATCTTCATAAGGATCCCTAACATCTTATCTTGATGATGAAATTGTTTTCAAGATGAGACTTTGCTCCAGCAAGCTGTAAAAGATTGATTTCTTCCTTCGCCTCTCGTACGTGTGAGCTACATTACATGTGTGAGTAAAGTGTGTAAGAGAGATTATAGAGAAGGTTGACGTATCAGAAAAGTGCTCGATAATTAGATAAAAATTATTCAGTGATTAACCACGCTACTCCATGTATTTCGGTAACCACTCCGACTCGCCATCCAGCCACTAGTTTGCGCTGGGGTCTACGCGCAAGGAGCCTATTAGAAGAAAGGTGGAAAATAATGTTATACGGGAAAAATTTAGTTTAATAACTTTGTTTTCTCGTTGAATCCGAATAGTCTGTCAATTAAATATATCTAATTAACATCAGAAAAAGTAGTTGAACAGGTAACATGAGACCCAGGCATCGTATCCTTATTGCTCTCTTTTTTCTTACAAGACTCTTGCAAGACCGAGTGAGATGCATAAATTTTTCTGCAGGCATTAATGCTTCTATACAAGAGAACGAAAGTAAGAAAGAGAGAGCGAGATAAATATTGTAATCAGAACATACGCAAGTGAAATGAGGAAACGTGTGATTGACTGTAGATTGATGAGAAGCCAGAGTGATAAAAATATTGATCAATGCAGGTACTTACGTGGCTTACTGAAAATTCCTGCGTCATTTTCCAGCTGTTTTCTTTCTATGCACTTCAGATCTTGGAATAATGTTCTTAGTATTCGTGCAAATATGCAAATGTATTGCATGTATGCATACTCACTAAATGATACTGCAAAAATTTCTACTTGATATTGTGGAATTCTTTTTTTCTAAGGTAAGTAAAATCGATCTTTGAGCAACAACGTTTGAAAAAACACTGAACTGAAATGATTCATAAATCTGTATCAGTCAGTAGTCCACAATGAACGAGGACTGTTAATAGTATACTAATTACTTTTTGGTTAGCGTAGTGTCGGGTAGCTAATTACGAGATTCTACGTAGTGTATGATTATATCACTGTGGAGTTCTTGTCGAGGGTAATCTATTTTAGATAATTTTTACAAATAACTTTGTGACGAAGCGTTCTTGTACACTTTAACGCAGTAATCTAAAATAATAAGCTGCATAAAATATTGCTGTACACTATAACAAAAAAAAAATATTTTCCTCCCTCGGGCCCAGTGATCACCCTGGAGAGAAGCACATTATTACCGAAAACTATACAGATGCCGATAGACCATCTTTGAGATTGGTTTGTCTTGCATGATTCTGAAATCTGAGATATAGTGGCAGACTAGACAATACTATATGTATACATTTTAAAAACGTTTTGTGACGTCGTTTGGTGCTATTATGGTCTTTGCAATATACATCACATTATATTCATTATCCATCTTAAACAGGATAAAAACATCCGGATAAATAGTACACATAATATCATTATGTTTTTTTGTAAAAAAAAATTAACAAAAACAGCCACATTTTGGGAAGAAAATCTCTTTAATCAGAACAATATATAATATCATTGATCATGCAGGCAAACAAAGCAAAAATTGGATAAATTGGATAAGGCTTTCAATTACTTTCCAACCCACGATATTTACCTAGCCTAGTCTCTGTGACTTTCAAATTTTTAAACATGGAGAAATGGCTGGGTGAAAATAAATCGGAATTAAATACAACAGTCAAACCTGGATCAGCGAGAGTTCAAGGGACCGCAATTTCTTTTTCGCTTATGGAGTTTTTTCACTGAACCAAGTTTTTTGCTTGACTTTTCTCGCTTAAAGATGTTATAAAAATACAGCAAATATGTAGTGGTGAATATGTATGTATTGTATAGGTATTATTTATTAGAATTTGACATGGATAGCTGCAAACAAAAGTAGTTTTTGTACAAGATTGGAAAGGCTTTAATTTGCGAACCGAGAGATTTACGGCACGAGCCGTTGGCGAGGGACGCAACGAAGTTCGTAAAAAAGCCTTTGCAATCGAGCTACGAATGCTATTTTTCCTACCGAGGGTGTACCAGGATTCCAAAAAGGCCCGAGGTAGGAACACAGAATTTTACACTAATATTTACTTACAAACATCTGTTAATTACTTCTGTATTTCTGTTTTTTGTCTTTTGTATTTGTATTTTCAGTTTGTACATCTTATCAAATACTGTTTCATCAACAACCACCGAGAATTCGAAAAATTGGTGGAGTATTTTCAGTGCATTTAAAGTTTCTTGCTTGTTTGAAGTGTTCTTTATACTTTTAAACCCAAATATGTGATCAGTCGGATTCACCTCAATCTTAATTTATGTCAGTAAGTTCATGTGCTTACACGATTCTTAACGATATCACCGTCGGTTTTTTCTCCGGTGTTAGGTATAGCCACGTCATCGTCATGAAGTCTTTGAAGGCTGGCGTTAATGTAATAATTTCGTTAAACACAAGCTTGGTTCATCATTCCTCATTGCTAGGTCCAATTTTGACCTTATTTCCTCTGGCAAAACTTTACCAATTCAAAATCCGATTTTTTTTTAGAAGTTTTCGACAGTAACATCACTTATTGTGTACCACGGTTTCCTAGCGAATTTTATGTCTAGAAGTACGCCAATATTATAAGGGCTATTGTTTTCTTTCAGGCACCGTTTGAATGTATATATATTATATCTTGATCTGATGGTTGAAGTTTACTGGTAGTATTTTCACCTTTTGTAGGGAATAATATGACTCTTACACAGTTATCAATGAAAAAAACACTTTTTGTTCGTTTTATTCTAATTTCCTTGTCAACTTTTACCTACCAATCTTTAAATAATATCATTGTCATGCAAGCCTTTGTATTAGTGGCATCATCAACAGTCTTGACACCATTAAACATCTTGGTCACTAATTTCTCGATGACGAAATGGGACAGTTTGTGCATACCACTCATGTTTACACATTGTAGAATAGTACAGCGTTCCTTGCTTTGTTTTCCTCCATGACATTTTCGCCTTTGGATTTTAATGTTTTATCTAAAAGGCACGTGAAGGATAGAGCAGTTTCATCCGAGTTATAAATATCGTTTGGATCATACTTTTCTAAAAGACTTGGCAGATCTTCAACTCCTTGGTTACATACTCCTTGGTCCACAGATTTACTCCCGCTGGTTACTTTTTTGAAAGCTATATCATGAAGCTTTTTGAAACCTTCTTACCAGCTATTACTAGCTGAAAAGTTCCAATTCCCGGTTTTGTAGCAAAGTCTTCAGATTTTTCTTTAAAAAAGGATTCATCAATAAAAATGTTTTGACAAGGGTTTGTTTTATCCATTCTAAAACGCACTTTTCAATATCGGAAAACTCAGAAAGTCGACTCTTAGGGGAGTTCACTGGCTAAGAGAATCAACGTCAAGATGTTTATAAAACTTTACACAAAGATAAATCAATGTTTACAAAACCTCCAGTTTCAATGTCAAGTATAGGGACATGGCTTGGAAAAAGACATATTATTATTTCAATATTTCGAATTTTAACGTGGTGGCTTATGAAAATCAGTACTTCCTGGCTATATAACTCGCAATATCTCAACAGTTCACGTAAAAATTTGATTTGAAACTTATTTCTGAATAATAAAACATTTGACGATTACGGATCAATCGGTGATGTACTCGTTTGGGGCTTATGACATCAATGATAAATAAATAAATGCAATAATTCTCCTATTTGTGAGAGCAGACAGCGACGCGTAGATCGGTACACACGCACATTCGGCCATTTTAATAAATTACAATACAAAAACAATGGTAGTTCCACAAAATAAAAGAACACAAAAACAGCGGTTAATTACACAAAATTTTATGAACCGGTCATCCATAACCAGAGCTGTGAGTCGGTCAGAACCACGGTCAATTGACAGTCATGATTCTGACCTGACAAAACTTAAATTTTTTGACCCTGACGGTCGACTTTCAATTGACTTTTGAGTACATTTCACAAGTAAAAAAAACTTGAATGATCAAACTTACATCTATTATTATTATACATGTCAAACGAAGTATAAATATGTACATATTTGTATTCAAGTGTAAAAATAGTTGCAAATCTAAATTATATTTCGCGCTACTTTAAGACGCTGTGATCGCGGCCCCGAATTTTCTGAGTATATGGCAAACGAAGGTTTTTGGAGCTCAAAATATG
>JAPYYV010005987.1:0-18313 GCA_030522625.1 Copidosoma aretas | reverse complement strand
TTTTTTCATCCTCTCCAGAACGAAGAATGACGAATTTCGAACGAGAGCCCCGTGGGCGCACCATCAGGGGCACTCCTCCTCCTCCTCCTCCAGAGAGAGAGGGCTCTTCGACGAGTCGTGTTATCGGCTCCCCTCGGCCGTTTCGCCGCTATACTTATGTACCTTATACCATTTATAATGGACTCTTTGGCTGTTGGGTATTTTATATGCATCCGCTTTGGTCGAGTAGAGGTCGATGAAAGCGAAAGGGTAGAAGAAGAGCTGTACCGCAGGGGGAGACAGTCGGGATCTGAGAGTTCTTAATGACCTGCAATGCAAGAGTGTACTCGTATTTGAGAAGTATCTTTTTTCAATCCCGCTCTTTTGCCCGCACATTACAATGCGCAAACGCTGAAACGCACAGAATAGGTGGACTGGTGCGGCTGGGGAGTTGGATCTACGATGTTCGTGTTAATATGGAATCAGGGAATTGTGCTTTCGAAAGCAAATATAATGGAGGGGAAAACACGCTACAAATATATATGTATATATTGGTGGAGATGTTGCATGTGTGGGTGTTACACGAGCGTAGGTCGCGTAGGACGTAGGCGGTGGAGGAAGCGGCTCTGTGGATCACGAGAGCTCTGCCAGGGGCTTGCGCAAAACTTCACGCCGATAAGAGATCACGTCTCACGCCATCTGTCGACATCACGCTGAACTTGTGAGAATTTACCGGGGGCAAATGTGTTTGCGTGTCCAGTAGAAAGTTCTCAAAAATTATTCATCATCCAAATTTGAGAAGAATTTCATATCCCCCTACAGCCCTGCGATTCATAATAATATAAATATGCGCCCTCTAATGTTGCAGCTGCAATCAACAAGCTTTCAAAGATTCGACGATTTAAAAAAACACCTGTTTGCTGTAATTTAATTTGTTTACAAATACAAAAAAATAAAGTAATTTTTCTACTTTTTATCGGTATTCTTTAATGTACTAAGATTATTCAATTGATTTTTATTTTACCGTGTTACAGATTTTTTTGGCATCCGCCGAAAATGTCCCGCCTACACGTTCCCGGAGAGGTTGCCGATAAAGAGATGCTCCAAGGACGAGGACTGCGAAACATCACATCGAATATGTTGTCCCGACAAGAAAGACAAGTTACTGTACTGCCGCACTGCCGCGCCGATATGGTCGGAACTGCCGTTTCCAAGGAATCGTGAGAGTAAGTTTTAATGTTAAACTATAACAAGTGAGTTGCAATACAAACAAAATTTGGATTAAAAATTCGTTGCAGCTGTCAAGTCTTTGGTTGGATTTATACAGTGCCAGCCAGCTCCTCCGCCTGTTCTTGATATATTTTCACGGCCTTGTTCGACAATGATCGACTGCTTGCCTAATCTGTGTTGCCAAGAAGGGTCAAAGAAAGTCTGTCGGCCGCCGAAACGATCGATTTTAAGCTTAGCTGTTCAAGCAACATCCGTAAGTAGACATTTTCAGATATTGTTGCATTGGGGAAAAAAAGTTTGTTCCTAGAAATTTACTATTCCAATACCTCGTGCAAATCTCAGTTGATAAATGTAACGAGTAATTTCTCACACTATTAAAAGTGTCCACAAGTAGCTTAACTAATTTCTTATTTTAATGTTTTGTAAAATTCTGACAAAAGACATAGAAATATTTATTTACATGTTCATAAGTTTTTTCTGCACACAATAGCTATTTGTTATTCATGTACCATACATACACTTTATATTTTTTACAGAAACTCATCAACGGATGAAGGAATAGGAAAAGATAATACATGGATCATGAATTAATGAGCCGATTGTTATTTTTTTTTTTTTTAAAAAGGCTGTTTTACTGAATTTTTACATACAGCTCAAGACATTCTTAACTTTTAAATTAAATTAAAACGAATGTGGAATCGGTTTTGAAATCCGGAAAATGTTTACTTTTAATCCAACTGAAAAGTAAAACAAAAGGAAAACTATGTTCAAGCTGTGATTTTTATTTGTATATTTACTATTTTTAAATAAAAATTGTTATTGATTAAAAAATTGTGCACTTAAATCATTTTAGGTCTAGAAAAGTTGTGACTCTAAAGTTTAACATAGATATGAATAAACTTGAAACTTATATCAATAAATTATATCATTGACGTTGTTGAGATGTTTACAAAATCCTAATCTTTTCATAAATAACTTTGTGCAAAAAGAGATATTGAAATATGTAGTTTACTTACCTTCTTGAAACCAATGTCGTGGGCATATTCCCTGAAGCACTGACGACACAGATTCAGGCCATACTTGCGGATGAGACCATGTTTGTTGGCGCAAGCACGGCTAGAATATATAAAACATTAGGAAAACTTAGATATGTCTAAAAGATTAATACCAAAGATAGTTAATTTATGATTCAGAACACGGGACAATATTGTGCATGATGCCATGTGCACCTCCGATTTTGAGGTTACGTGTGATATAAATATTGCGATTGTTGACATAGAGAAAGGCTCTGCTTCAAGATTTGAAAACAAAATTGTAGTTTAAAACCAATGTATTATGAAGCATGTAATCTCGTACGTATGCAAAAAGAAACAATAAATGCGTAAAAGTTAAAATTCACCCAACGCAACGAAGGCATGGGCTGACCGATGAACCCGACGATTGTCAAGCGCACTTTCGGAATTTTACTTATCGTGGGACTTTGGAAAAATATGCAAATTAAAGAGCAGACTCACCAGGATCTCGATCCCTGACCGTATTTGCGGGGGTGCGAGTACCAGATATTTTGAAAGCCCATTTTATCCGCGAAGACGACTTATAACCTGCTAAGTCTGACAACGTAAAGGAGCGCTCATACCGGGGTGAGCAGAAGTGCTGTATGAAAAATTAAAAACAGCAGTCTTCGACAGTTTAACGCCGACAGCGCTTCACTGTTAGGCCGCGAAAATTCAAAATTCAAATGGAATAAAAAGATATAGATTTTCGCTGAGTATGGATGAAAAAATGTATGACAATAAATTGACGGTCAATTTTTATTTTGTGCTGTTGAATAAAAACTATGAAAAGTTGGTAAAATTTGTTAACCGACGTTTGGAAAATATAAATAATATTAATTGTTTCAACTTGAATACTTTGTCTGATGATTAATTGCTGAAATAATAAATTGTTGCAGCTTTCACGAAAACATACGTGTATATACTTATAGCTAGTGATATACTATCATGTACATTTATACGATGTGTATGTACGTACATCATATTATATCAAATCCACCAGTATAATGTTACATGTTAGTAGTATGATAAAACATAGCATCATAAAAATTTGATGGATTT
This sequence comes from Copidosoma aretas, assembly GCA_030522625.1. Lineage (NCBI taxonomy): Eukaryota > Metazoa > Arthropoda > Insecta > Hymenoptera > Encyrtidae > Copidosoma > Copidosoma aretas. Next base: position 14,990 of record JAPYYV010005987.1, on the reverse strand, counting down.
TATATTTTTATATAATGATTGCCACGTAGCTTGATGTTTTCTTATTGAATTTTATACATTTCATGCAATATATTTATTGCATATGATACAATTTTGAGCTCGCATTTTTCAATCGAATCATATTCATCAAATGTCCGGCTTTGATGTAAACTTAAATTGAAAAGACAATTTTACCGCAGTCAACAATAAAAATTAGTAACGCATGCAGCGCACAAGTCTATCACACCTCAAACTTAATCAATGCAGAAAAAAGTACCTCGCACCACCATTTCCCACTAGCTGCAAGGCGCACACAAAATTATCCATCGGGCAACAAGCCACGGAACGATCTTCGAAAGCACGAAGATCCCTGAAGCGATTCAACCGCGGTACGGCCGCAGCACAATAATGAACGATCCAAAAAAAAAAAAAGAAGAAGAAAAAAATCACGCCGGAGAAAGGAAAGGAGAAAGATCCAGAGACCGGCCGACCGATAGAAACCTGTTCTCCCTGGCTCTCGGCCCGCGCCGGCCTCTTCCTCGTGACTCCATCTCGTCGAGCACAGTCCGCTCGGGAGGAAGCTCCGGCAGTACAGTACAACAACGGTACTTTTTTCATTTTTTTTTTCTTCCTCTCCGTCCTCGCTCCACAGCGGTAATAAGTATACGTGCGTGGTGTGCTTGCGTGCAGCGATTTGAAAACGTAAGTATACGTCGGATACCCGTTTCAACTGGTCACTGCTGCACCAGACAACAGTGACGCGCGCGATATGGCACGGCATCAGCCGAAGAGGAGCCCTGCCGAAGCTGCTTCGCCGATCTCGTTGCCGATTTTTTTGACGTGATTATACGCGAAGCGAGCGATCGATCGTCCATTACCTGCAGCGGTGGCACGTCCCAAGGGAAATCGCGAAAGATGAGGGGATCGGTCGAGCGCAACCCGAAGGAGCTCAACGGCAAAAAGGTACAACTAATCTGTTCATCACAGCTTTCTCACAAAAATATTATCGCGCAGGTGATGGACGTACTTTGAACGTCCAACCGAAAAATACACGATATCGGTACGGTATCGCGGTAGAGTTTGTACAAGTTTGCACCGAAATCAATACACTCAGCGTAGTAGTATTTTACTATGGCAAAAGTAGTATTTTCTTACAACTTTTGTAGTTAATTAGCTATGCTGCTAGTAAAGTCTCACGGCGTTCCGTAACTTCCGTGCTCTCGGAGAACCTTTTTTACGAGTCGTGAAGAGATTTCACACGTGTGAATGTGTGTGTCGTATTCAACGCGAGTATCTCATTAACCCGATGAGCTTTCAAAGTTGACCTTTTATCGCTTACTTTATTAACTATTTCCAGAAGAGGCAAAAAAACTATCGTAACGGAGTAAGTATAATATACACAGTTTGTAGTGAATTTCCTATGCTGCGGTAAATATACTGCGCTTAGCGTATACAGGACGGATTATTCCCAACGCTACAAGCGTAGTGATTTTACACAAAATTGTGTTTACAGTGAGCGCATGTATTACCGATGTGCGGGTACAATAGGATACTTGACGACGAAAAAAAAAAAAAAATCCCAACAACTTCCCCATCCACGCAAGCGTGCAATACAACCGCTGTGCATCATTTTGCCAACAGAGCGTGGAAAGCGCAAAGTCGAGGCTCCTCGACACGAAGATCCGCGTGATGACGAAGATCTTCCTCAGCGCGGTCGTCGGCCCGGCGATCCTCTACTCGCTCTTCTTCCTCTTCCTGCGCTACCAGTCCCACTTGGCCCGCCTGAGCCTGCACCACCACCAGCAGCCGGCCCCGACGACGGCGAAGGACACCGGGGCGCCGAGCGGCCGGGACGAGCGGCCGGTCTACTGGGTCTACGGCAGGGGCGCGGGCACCGCTCATCTGCGCCACGTGTTCGCCGTCCTCGAGCGGCTGGGCTACGAGCGCGGGACCAACGACTCGGACTGGGACCTGCTCTGGGCGCACGATTATCCCTTCAGGAGCCTCGCCTCCTCGCTGGCTCGGCTCGAGCCGCACCAGAGGGTCAATCACTTTCCGGGTAATGATGCGCATGAGGATCGTTTGTTACTGGGGTTTTTTCGATCGTCGCGCGCGAGGCTCTGCCGCAGAATTTTAACGAACGGAAACAATATCGTTCACGGGTCGAACGACTGTAAACACGATCGTGAGCTCAACGTTTTGGAAACGTTCGATGCCGCAAGGTTCCTCGAACGATTTCAGATAATATAGAGTGTCACCGCGTTGGCATCTTTCGAAAGAATACACGCCTGTTTGATGTGCAAACAAGTATAAATGTGTTTCTTTGTAAATGTGGGAATCAATGAAAGCACGATTACAAACCGATCGCATCCAACGAAAGATCGAGAGACAGTAGATGTTTTTTTTTTTTATTTTATTGCCAATAATCCTCTTTTCCGTAAGACGGTCACTCCTTCGCTGATGTTGAATTTGAGATACGGGAGCGCTGCAGAGAGAAGGGAAAAAAAAAATAATAATTATTCATCGCGATGATGATTCCCCAAAAGGCTGCGGCTACATCACCAACAAGGTCGATCTGTCGACGAGCGAGGGCAAGTTCATCCCGGTGGCGTTCAAGGTGCCCGAGGACCGGGAGGCGCTCCTGCGGTACGTCAAGGAACACCCGGAGAAGCGCTTCGTCCAGAAGTCGAACGCGCACCGGGGCATCAGGATCAGGCGGGTCGCCGAGCTCAACCTGACGGCCGTCGGCTCGTTCGTCCAGGAGTTCATCGAGCGGCCCTACCTGGTGGACGGCTACAAGTTCGACGTCGGCATCTACACCGTCATCACCTCCGTCGAGCCGTCCCGGGTCTACGCCTACAAGGGCGACGTGCTCTTCAGGTTCTGTCCCGTCAAGTATCATCCCTTCGATCCCGAGGTAGTGGACAAGTACGTCGTGGGCGACGACTACCTGCCGATCTGGAACGTTCCCTCGCTCAAGCACTACTACACGAAGCTCGGCCTTTCCATGAAGGAGTCGTTCGACAGCTACGTACGCTCGAGGGGCAAGGATCCCCAGAGGGTGTGGGACGACTGTTACGAGGCCATAAGGGACATGGTGCTCCAGAAGGAGGCGCAGATCCGGGAAGTGGCCAAGCGCTTCGGGGGCGGCCGAAACTTTTTCGAGCTCATCAGGTTCGACTTTCACTTCGACGAGGATCTCAAAGTCTTCATGATGGAGGCGAATATGTCGCCCAACTTGTCCTCGGCGCACTATCCGCAGAACCAGCTGCTGTACGAGCAGGTTTTGTACAACCTGTTTGCTCTCGTAGGAGTCGGGCAGCGGGTGCGCAGGGATTCGCTGAAGGCGAGGTAAGCGCGTGTCTGCGGTTGACGAGCGTTAAATGTTGTCTGTATCATACAGGTGTTGAGAGAACGAAAAACATTCTATTGTGTCTGCAGAAGTCGGGAGGAGCAGGACATGATAGTGGCCGACAAAAACTTGGCCGTCCTGCCGGAGGTGTGCTCGGAGTGCGACGACTGTTTCAGAGTGGAGTGCCAGCTGTGCCGTCCCTGTTTCACGGACGAGATGAGGCTCACGCTATCGCAGAGCTATTGGGAACATCAGAACAAGATGGATTTTTTGAGGATTTTCCCGCCAAAGATCGTACGGTTATTTTTTTACTTTTTACCCATTTCTTGATCATTTTCTTCTTCTATCAGTAACCAATACATCGATTTCACGACTTTCAGAAAAAAGACATGGTGTTGAAGGATTACTCGTTGAGGAATCAATTGTTAATGAGATGGTACCAAGGAAAGTGCGAGCTGGATGACACATGGTGCGATTAATGCCATTTTTATGCATTTTTGTGAAAGCTACAAAGACTTATTGCAGAGTGCTATTTTAATGTTTGCCAAGAGGCTGCTGTAAAAAATGTCTGGAAGAACTCGGATATCGAGTTGTAAAGATAAATTTATTCAATTTACAAAATGTACATATACATTGATTTATTGTAAATTTTATGTCAATTATAAAAATTAAAAAAACAAGTGTAATTTGAAGAGTAGAGTTAAATTATACGTTTCATAATTTAAGTATTGATGAGAGCAACAATGCGCTGAATGGCTGTTTTTATACAGTACCACACCTGAGTTTCAATTTGTCAAAAAAGCATATTTCATACGAGTGAAATTTCAGTTTCAACCAAACAATAACGAAACATTGTATTGAAACTACCATCAACTATTCATGGATTTTAAAATGAAATATGACCTATAAAATTGTATTCTTATAATCTAGAACAATGTACATGTCTCAAAACAACTAGGCCCGATGTATTTGAAACAAAAAACAGTAACAACTATAAAATTACAACATTCAATTCGATGCTTTTTCAACAAATCAGGACTCACTTATTGTCCGCTTTTTTCTTGCGCCCTTTCTTTGCTTCAGGAGCGTTTGGATTTGTACCCTTATAAAAGTCTTTGAGCAGTTTCATCGCTTCCTCACCCTTTACGTTACCTACTACATTTATCGTATTGGCGTCGTAAACTTTAGAGACCTCGAAAACGCTTTTACAACCTCCAAACCTATCGTTGGCACAGCCATAAGTTATACTACGTATTTGCAGCTGGTACAGGGCCGCGGCGCACATTATGCATGGTTCGACAGTTACAACGACGTCAATTTTTTTAAAAACTTTTTCATAATCGTAATTCTTTTTTCGACAATAGACTAGCACATCGTCAATACAATTCAGTTCAGCGTGGCGAGTGGCGTTTTTCGTTTCGTTCACCGTATTGTAACCGGTCGCGATAATTTCGTTTTCATATATGAACAAACAACCAACAGGAACTTCGCCCTTTTTCAAAGATTCCTGGGCCTTTTCCAAAGCTTTGTCCATCCACTCAACAGCACTCATTTCATAGAGCTTAAATATAGATTTGTGTAAAAAAATATTACAACAAATTTAATAAACGAGCAATTAGTAATAACTTTAAATCTTGAAAAAACTTGGAAAATGAGATCCGTTTGGCAAATAACATTAGAGTCGTTTAATGTTAGTAGCTTAGGTCTATGGAATTTTAAGCTCAATTGGAGAAGTATTCCATCAAATTATATTCTCGCAGTTTATGCTTAGCTTTTTCGTTCCAGTTTTCGTTACCTACCGATCTGGGGCTCGGATGGGGAATACACAGTACCTACGATATCAAAATTAAATTTTCAAATTTACATTTGAATTTTGTTCTGAAGAAGACAAATATACGATACAAATCACTACCTTAATTGGAAGTCCTGTGGTCTTTATGATCGTCTGTGCCCTTTTCTCTGCAAACCTTCCTACACCCAGAACAATGTCAACTTTGAGTAATTTAAGCACAGCCACCAGTGTTTCATCACAAGCTGAATACAAAGTATACTGTTCAGGACCCTGGAGAAAAAAAAAAAAAGTCATAGATTGAAACCAATACATGAAAATTAATAAAATGTTTGCCTTAAGCTCTGCAGGAGTGATGTTACGACCTCCAGCATCCATCAAAGCGATCGGGCAATAGTTGTGCAAATAAGCGTGTCTGAAGAACTTTTCAGGATCTTCGTGACATAGTTCTCTAAATAAATTCCAAAATCTTCTTCCACTAATTTCACTACGTGTACAATTAAACCCTGTTACCGGTCTGTCCGCTTGCTCACGAATGGGCTTTCCAACGTGACCCGTGATTTTCAACCAATCTCTAACAATGTTCACTTCGCCAAACGGCACACCTGTCTGAGACATGCCCCAGGGTCCAGGATTCATGCCAAGGAAGAGAATTTTTTTCGTTGACCGGCAGTATTTAGTTACGTACATGGCATGACTTTGAAATGCATATTCTATGGGATTGTATACATACTCGACGGGAAAATTGAAATTGATGTATCTTAATTTTTGGGAAAGGGCACACTCAAATGCCAATATTCTGTCGGAAATGCTAATTATCTGAGGTGGTACTCTTGGTACAACAAATATTTCATTGTCTCTTTTGTGATCACTCTTTTTAATGCTTAAATCTAATGGCAGATCATTCTCGTACTCCATTCTAGCTCTTTTAGTGTAATCCATCATTTTATTTTTTATTTTTTTCTCAACAACTACAATAACTTACTCTGTCCTGTCAATGAAAAACACAACGGCATTACCATTAAACAATCATAAAAGCCAAGTAAACTCTACAAAAGCGACTAGGCAATTATTCTACAGAGGCAAGAACACAATATTTACATACATAGAGAGCAGCTTTTAATCGTTGAAGAATAAAAGAGGACAGAGGCAACAAAATCATCATTGTTATTGATTTTGTTGGACACCAACACATGTACGAGTAGCGAATTTCCGTGAGAAGTTAAAGCGCACACACGTTTATCCACCTGTAAATTTATTTCCACCCCCGCAGCTCCGAATTTCCCAATCAACCGAATCAAAACAAAGCAAATTCTCCTTAGGTACCATCAGAACTAAATGAATTTGGCCAGGGAATTATTATTCCCAACGTCGCTCACATATATATAATGATAAATACGTGCCCAGTGCGAATCCTCGCAAACTCGCTAGAGGTAAATATGGAATGTCGTCATGATAAAAACAGAGCAACGCCAAAAAGTTGCGCACTGAAATTACGAGTAACACATATAAAATAAATTTACCTGACCGAGGTCCAGCTCCTCGCGACAAACTCGATCCGTGCGTATACACCGCACTTTGGCTGACAGAGTCGCGTTGGGTGTCCCGGGAAATCCGCCCCCGCGAATAAGTAGGTACTTAATTACGGGAGCCCAGCAGCATCAGAGGACACATAATCGCTCGTCCTGAAAAGTCGACGGTCCTCTGATGATGATGCTGTCGTCCTCTCTTCTTTCCTCTCATTCAAACTGACACTCTGCAGCTGCGCTGCCATCATTTTTAAAGAGAGCAGGATCGGGTCAGGTTAGGTAGGTTTCGTCTTCTGCTTTAGCCGGGGAGCACAGTAGCACACGCATTGCATCAATTAATCGCTGTTTGTTGTTGTGTTGTGCAGTGTGTTGCGTGTGTTCCTTTCAAACGTCATTTTCATAATCAAGTGCAGAGTGTTTTAGGTTAGATTGGGGCATGAGAGAGACGCAATTGTAATTTAGGAATGTTTATGTTGATCCTGGTGAAAGAAAATAAGTAAGAAGCAAAAATGGTGGAGACGCAGACACTGCCGCCCGTCAAATCAAACAATCCGGCACCGACAGTCGAACAGATCAACGCGGACAGAATAACACAGGTGAGAATAGATGAAACTTTGGCAAGCTTATTTTGAAAAAGCGCAGAAAACAATTACGCCAACTCTTGGTATTTTCAGCTCGCAAACAAGTACTGGGCACCGCACACCGTCGAGTCCCACGTGCCCTTCAGCGCCCAAATAGTCGACGACATCTACATCGAGGAAATATGCGTCTCCAAGTTCTCGATACGGCGCATCATGATGCTGGAGTTCAGCCAGTATTTGGAAAAGTACTTGTGGCCGAATTACGATGCCGAAAAAGCGACACGGGCGCACACAATTTCCATCATCGTCATGGTGAATGAGAAGTTTCGTGAGCGGGTCCAGGTGTGGGAGGCTTTTGAAAGACTGCCGGATCAGTTCCCTGGTTTCTTCAAGCACGTTCTCGAGGCATGCCTGGAGGACAGCATACAGGACTACGATCTGAAGGAGCAGATGGCTCTCATAGTCTTTTTAAATCACTGTTTTAATTCGATGGAAGTTGCTCTGGTGAGAGAACAGGTGAGGAGACTCGTGTCAATTGCCATTTGGATTTCCCTGCAGCAGGGCAGAAGAGAACTTGAGTTCAAAAAGTACCCAAAGTGGAAGAAGATGTGGAGGGCTATTTTGAAAAAGGACCTACCAGAGAACATGGAAAAGCTGGAGTGGGAGCGGAAATTCTTGCACAGACTGATGATTAAGTTTATGACGATCTTGGAAACCATTCCCTTGGAAGGTAGTTGATAACCTATTCTGTAACAGTGACTACAAAAATTTTTGCGTCATAGAAATGATATTGAATCGATTTGTGGGTTTTTAGGTCAAGTGATAAAGGATAAGGTTCATTATTGTGAAAGATTTTTGGAACTGATGATAGATTTGGAAGCTCTTTTACCAACCAGGAGATACTTCAACACCCTGCTGGATGATTGTCACTTGGTAGTCAGATGTCAACTGTCTAACTTACTTCACAGGCCGGATGGTGGATTATTCGAACAGGTAAGTTTTTCAATTGTCGTTTTATTTATTTTCAAACAGAGATGGTACAAAAACAAAAACTTTTTGAAATGTATAAATATTGAGAGCTCCACTTAAAAATAACTTAAAGCTAATTCTTTACTACAATTCCACATAAATTTGAAATATTTCAATAATACAGCTGCATAAGGTCACTTTTATTTCAATAAATATAATGTGCCTATGTTGTGGTATGTACATTAAAATTCTATACAGCACTTGAACTTTTCATACATTTTTTTAGAAACAAATAAGTCTAATCTTTTTTTTCTTACTTGTATTTCGATTCAAAGCAGTACAACCTTCTTTGAACCAACTGCTTATAAACACTTGAGATTCTTTTAACAATTGTTAATCCTGAATGACTATTCGTAAATACTTTAGGATATGCGTTTTCAATTGACTTAAGTAAGTGAATCAGACACTTTGTTTCTGTAACATATGCAATTTTGCACACAATTTGTAATCAATATCCAGCATTAATAGCAGTCATCTCTTCGCCCCACTCCATGCCCTCCGCATTTTCATTCGATGTACAACAGTTGCACGTTTTTCCCAATAAAAACGTTACCCTCTTCTGACCAAAAACACACACGTACATTATTATAAACGCTTGAAGTGCATTAAGAATTATGTGGCAATAAACTAGGCCATTGTACTTTAATAATGACAGCATGAGGAATATCCAACCAATGCTCATTGTCATGTAAACAAGGATAAACGTTCTAAAGTTGTACTTCATCTTGTGATGTATTCTTCCGTAAGTACGCATTCTCTTAAGCTTATTCTTAGTCGTGAGGATGAAGTACAGGTTGAAAAATATACTAAACGCTATGGTCATAAACAAAACCGACAGTCCTAGCCAGCCCAGAGTTTCCTGAGCATCAAACGACACCCCGCCAATTATGGGCTTGTTTATTTCCAACGTTAAGTGCGCGAATATCGCCGTCGCGGAGATAGCTACGGTCGAGCCGCACACGAAGGTCGAGTAGCAACAGTACTTCTTTTTATCCGTACTCCTGAGGAACACGTTCTTCGATCTGAAGGTATTCCAGATGTAGTACCCCAAAGCGTTGAGCCAGAAGAATGCGGCCAGCAACGATATGTACATGATTAAATCTGCGAAACGTTAAAAATATAATTATTATCTTTCATGTTGCAACGATGTATTTTAGAGAGCAACGAATCCATATATCCGACGAAACATTACCCGTCGCCAGGAAGTTGATGTGGTTGCCGAACTCGGTGAATATCGTGATGAAAGAGGCGCACTGGTTGACCATGAGGCACACCATGAGGCTGGTAATTATATTGCCGACGAGATCCCGGAGCTGGGGCAGGACAAAGTAGACGATGGCCACGACGAGGTAGCAGACGACGGCGATGGCGTGCAGAGCCGGATCCACGGCCTTCCTGATCAGATTGTCCGTGCTCGCCCAACTGATGGCCCGTGGGACGCATATCTTGGCGTAGATCGTCGACAGATTGTCCTTTGTGAGGATAGCCTTGTCGGCGCAGTAGTGGCCGAAGGGATAGTCGTAGTGTACGGCCTTGGCCTGGACGTCCTCGGGCTCGAGGAACTCGGTGCCGTAGAGCTCCTTGGCCTTCTCGATCTCGTCGACCTGATCGGGCACGTAGTGCCTCAGCTTGCCCGTGGTCAGTATGACGAGAGTGTCCGAGCTCGAGGAGTAGTGATAGACGTCCCACTGGTTCTCGTTGCTCCGGCAACGCGGCGGCCCGTACTTGAACAGATAGTCGGGCAGCCGGAGAGGCTTGGCACCCGGGTAGCCGTCCTCGCTCTCGAACTGCGGGCGCCAGGCCTCGGTCTCGTTAGCCTCAGCCAGGGGCACGCACGCGTGGTCCAGCAGCACCTCGTGCTCCTCGCAGCACTTGGCCAGGACGATCCGGTGGTCGCGCTCATCCTGGAGGCCCGGAGATAGTTCCCCGTCGAGCGTGCTGGCCCCGACCCGCGGGGCGAGCGATTTGGCCAGCAGAAGGAGGACCAGCAGGATCGGCGGTCCCGTCATCGTCGCCCACTACTAGCATTTGCGCCTCCGCTACGAGTGACGATCACTATCGATCCTCGCTCTCACTCGCATGGTCGGCCGTGCACGGATGGCCCGTCGGCCAAAGAAAAGGAGCACCACCGTGCACGCGTGGGCACGCGACGAGCGGAGAAAGAAGGACACGGCTCCAGGTAGTGAAACAAACTGGTCTACTGCTGCTGCTGCTGCTGCTGGCGTGATTCACCTGCCCCTTCCCTGCGGCTCCACTTCCTCCTCGGCGGAGCACACACACGCGCGCGCGTCTTCTCCTTTCTCGGATTACTTGCTGCAGGCTTGCTTACTTATACCTGCGGCTCGATGCGACTGTAATACTGCACCAATAGACTGGCTCTATACGCCTGTTTGCCTGACGCTGCTGCTACTGCCGCCGCGTCTCGTCGCCTCTGCACTTCGCAAGAACAACTGCTGGTGAATGTATACCTGCAGGGTATCAGTGTTATATACTACCAACTACATCGCGTGCACCGATGCGTATAGGTGCCTCCAGCAGGCTGCGGCTCCTTTTTCTCCTCTACGTTTGACGGATCGTTTTACCGGTCACTGCCTTCTTCCACTCATCGTATTGTGTGCGTATGTATTACCTGCGCAGTAGGTACACTTGCCGGGTGCACGATCGACTGTTTTTATTCCCCCTATCGACGAACGAGACGATCTAGCAAAACATACCCTATAAAAAGCAAGTATATGTTGCACGCGCGCACGCGGAGTCGATCGCGGTACGCCAGCCGGCAGAACAGGACTGCTTGCGTGTGTGCCCCTCTGTTTTTTGTTATTTCGGAGCATGGAACTATGGAAGTGCAGTATAGCCGCCGTTGCCGCTGCTTTAGCATCGTATATACATGGGATGGGGTCTTTCAGTTCCTATATATATACCTAAGTGCCCATGGCTGCAATGTGTTTTACAACTCGTGCAGCGTTTCTGTGTTCCGTCCCCTCCTGGCGCTTCCCCTTCTCTCCCCACCTCTCGAGAGAGATCGCCCCCCACGTCATTGCCATCACTGTTTGGTTTGCCTGCGACCCCCTCCCGCCCCCCCTCTCCCCGGCGCGGGGGCGCTCCCCCCCCCTTTTCTCCCTCTCGCTGGCAATTTATCGGGTTGTTTTTTTTTTTTTTTTTTTTTTTCGAATAATAACTATTTGAGGTAGTTACGATATTGCGGAGGCACGAGAAAACCGGTCGCGCAGCAGCAGTTCCAATCGGTATACCATCGGTAAAACGGTCGATACTTACGTTTGAAAAAGCATCGCTACGAAATATAAAATTCACCGATCGGCTTGATCGTCGATTCATTGTGTTTTCTGTAATATTGTTTCCGCTTGTCCTCGCAGCTCTCGATTAACCTCCCCTGTTGAGTATCCATGGAAAAATCGATCCGAGCTTCGATCAAATACAGCGTAAAAGCGTGTCGCGCCGTACCATGCCGGTTTCTCTTTCCGCTCAGGCTGGTAAGTATAGCTGTAATACAGCTTTTAAGCCACATGGCGTTTCCCTCTCCGCTGCGGTCGTCGAGACACGGACAGGCTCGCGCTTCTCTCATTTTCTCAGCTCGTCGCATAAGTATGTAGTAGAGAAAGTGGACGAAGAAGCGAGTCGGAAGAAGCCAGTGAAATGTATTACGGCGCGCTCGCCACTTAAAATCTGATTGCGCGATACGTATACACAGGAGAAAATTGTATCGCACTCTACTCGTTTGATTTGCCGTGTCATCGCGTTTGGCTGAATTGACGGACTGGCTCTCGAGCTTGCTTCTTTGATTCGTCGTGCAAGCTCTCTTGTGTACGCGTTGCTGCTGCTGGCTTAATTGGCGCTACGCACTCGCGCGGAAGTTGAGTTGGCGGTCTTGATTGCCGTCTGTATCAATCTAGATACTTATATGCTTTGATGGCCTGAACGGAAGCAGGCGGGTTTGACTTTTCTTTTTTTTTCTTTTTTTTGCCATGGAACAAAAGAAAACGGAAGCAGCAATTGGAAAGAAGTAAAATCAAAGAGCTTGAACAAAAAGACTGCATAATCGTACAGAGGAAACATCCGCTGTGCCAACTCTGGCACAACGTTATAACTCTAGTTCCGACATAACATCAAGGGAAGATTGACAAAGCCATCAGTAGCCGAGACAGAGTAGTCCACGAAGTCGAAAGGGCATCACGAGTTTTTTATTTCTTTTTTTTTTTTCGAAAGGCAAAGCACGAGAGCCTCCGATAACCGAGGTCATCGCTCTTCGAACTTGAACATGATGATGATGAAAAAAGCCGTTCAGAGTAAAGATTTTTGAATTTTATTGCGTACAGGGGTGCACGATGAATATACATTATTGAATAGTAATGCCAGCCGTATAACGATCAGCTCGTTCCTGTACGAGCTACGATGAACAAAAAAGGAACTTGGAAAAAATGTACTCAAAGTAGTGCAAAAACGGCAATCGATCGGGCGCGCGAGTGCGTCACACGCGTCGGATTGAGTACAGCCTTGGATTCGATCCGAATGTCGAAGGTATTGTAAGATCCAGCGAGATTCGTGGCGACACCGTATCTTTGGAGATAAATCGCCGATCGCGCGTCCGTGAAGGAATCAACTGTTTCGGTAATCAAGTACATACTTGTTTGACCGAGAGCTCGATTCATTTCCAACGCACGTAGCTGATTTTTTTTTTTTTTTTCGTTCTACCCCAGACGTGTTTTCTGGGTACTCTGGTACTAATTTGAAAATGTGATTTGTTGAGATCTGCGAATCACGCTTTTTTTTTTCCTCAAAACACTAGCGAATCAGACCAAAATCGTACAGCTTTACGTACTATTTACAAGAGTGTTTATTTTCATCGGTAACAAATTCGGACGCTTTTGACATGTTTGTCTTTCTTACATCAAATTCACTCAAACGCCTGAGTACGCCATGGACACTTGGAAAATTATGATATTTATAAAAACAAAATAATAACAATAAATAAATACGACGCTTCGTTTTCTCGCGATAAAACTAAAGAGCGCCATTATGCAGTCTTTCGTGTGTCCCTATAATCTTCTTTGGACGCGCGCGCACGCGCTCGTATTTTTGTTCGCTTGGAAGAAAGATCGGAGAAAAGCACTACGACGACTGCGACAGCTGAAGCTCCTCGGGACTGACGGGATCGCAGTCCTCAACGTCGGCGTAAGCCGCCCAGGACTTGGGGAACGGAATGTCGAAGGGCCTGCGCTGCGCCAGTAGCTTCCTCACTCGTTTCCGGCAGACCACCAGGACCATGAATATCAGGAAGCCCTGCATCAAGTTCACTATGTCCGGCACGATCCTGAAATCCAATGACGTTTTGGTCCACAGCCCGCGTCGCGCGTATACATTGTACAATATTGTGCACACGTACCAGTAGTAACGGTTCGTCTCGCCGAACGCGAAGGACATGATCTCGAAAACCCAGGTGGCCCCCATGATCAGGGCGATCTTGATGCACATGACGCACTTGACCTTCAGCACCTTGAGCTTGCAGCTGCTCAGGTCCCTGTACTGGTGCCAGAGCCTGCAGGTCGTCAGCGTGAGGTATAGGAGGTTCATCGAGAGCAGGGCCATTATCGGCCCGTAAAAGTACGTCCACGTTGCTGTCCTGTCTGAAATACGTCGGGGTTGACTTCTTCATTTTACTCATTATAAGAGACAACTGCTCGAGACTCACTGTTGAACCAGCACTTGTTCTCGCCGAAGCCGGGTTTGATGAAGCGACGGTCCTGGTCGTTGTGGCCGAACATGGACAAGCCGAGGAAAAAGAGCGGCAGGCCCCAGCCGATCGTAGAGTATATGGCGTAGAGCACGACGTTTTTTACCTTGAAACCGGGGTACCTGTTGATGGTTAGTATATAGAAACATCGTAAAGTTACTATTCCGTTGGGTCTTCGTCGTACTTTGGGTCATTTTAGTTGGGATCTGTTTCAGAGCTTGTATACGATCGCCAATGCCGCACGTACAACGCTCCAACAGGCGTATGCTTTTTTTTTCGTATACAAGAGACTTCACGAGCACATACATAATGATTCTATAATATGTAGTAGGGTAAACTTTTCGTTTCCTCGTTTGTGGTTCTGCGCATTTTTATATGCAAATCTGAGAGTCACAATAATGATAATAATGATGATGGCAATAATAATAAGTAGCCGTGAGGTAAAAATTCGTATGAATAAACATCTCACCACACGCATCTCCATATGTTGAGCGAGATGACGTTCAGCCAGGAAAAGGCGCTCATGTAGGCGTAGTACATGAAGAAAGCTGCGAACGAAAGAACGCCAAGCAGGTGAAAAGCACCTCGATGAATCGAAGTCAAATTTCGAATGGAGGCAAGAAAAAAGAAGGAAAGAAACCCACCAACGAAGACGCACGCAAAGTCCTCCCGGAAGGCCGCCTCGCCGAGCTGCTGCGCGCCGTTGAAGAAGAAGGCGAGCATGAACGCGACCGTCATGCAGACGATGGCCCTGTCCTGGATCTCCCTGAGCTCGGGCAGGACGAGGTAGACGAGGAGCGTAAGCGCGAGGAAGGCGCTCGACACGACGCTGAGCGTGCCGTACATGAGGACCCGCGTGTCCTTGGCCGGCTCGTCGAAGCAGACCAGCATCACCTCCCGGGCGTCCGCCGTCTTCCTCGTCAGGCAGTACCTGCAGGGAAACTCAATGTTCAGAAGCTTCCCCCGGGGGAGGGGGGGGGGG
>JAPYYV010005986.1:0-16372 GCA_030522625.1 Copidosoma aretas | reverse complement strand
AAAGATATTTGCAACGTACTTATTTAAGTTTGTATGCTAAATTCAGCTTTATTCAACTTTATAAAACAAAAAATTGTAAAAGTAAAAAAAAATAAATTATTTATTACGAGAACTTATTATTTTTTTTCCTAAACCAAGAACAAGAATCTCGTAAAATATTGTTCTACAGGTCTTGACGAGACAATACTCTTGGTAGTATCAGTCTTGTCTTGGTCTTGATCTTGATCATAATAATATGTTCTTTGCTCGGTATTGTATCGATATTGGTCTCGAATTTTAAGACGAGACGAGACAATACCAAGACTAGTATCGGGTATTGTCAAAGCCCTATCTGCAATGTGAGGTCATTGCTCACCGCGATCAACTTTCAACCTGGCTTAAAAATGAGAAAGAAACTTTGCGTAAAAAAGAGCTGCGTTTTGCGGTGAATGGATTAACTGCTGCATTTACAAGCATAATATACGCATACATATCACACATGTGGCGGTACCATCCGATAGTGCTCCAGCCTCGTGTGTACAAGTTATTGTAAATATTAAAGCTAGTGTCGATTCTGCTTGTGGATCTTTATCACAATTGTCTCTAACTGCCCCACTCAGTGGATCCATACCTCTATCATATGCTGATGCTGCCGCCAGACTATCCAAAGCGGCTACCAAAGTCATTTTAAGCCATGGTATGATAATTTTAATCAAACGCACTGAAATAATAGCAATTGGTCCTCGCAGCGACCGTGCGAATGCGTTTGCCTCTTTGCATGTCTTACCCTTGACGAATTAGGACCCAAAATCAAGCCCATAAAGAAGCTCTCTCCATGCATAATTATATACTATCTCCTAAGTGTCGAACTAAGCTTTTTCGTAGAGACAGAATCTGCTTTGGCTGGGTACAGTGTGGCTTTTCTGATCACGTGTATCTGCTTCAGTGTTTCAAATGCCATGAACTTGGACACTTAGCGGCAAACTGCTCCAACACTACAGTCTGTGGATACTGTGCTGGATCATACGCAACTGAAAACTGCTCCCAAAAAACTTCACCCTCTTGCATCAACTGCACTTTTTTTTGTCCATCGGTTATTCGTTTCAACTTGATTGCTAGTTCTTTGGCTTTTTCTGTACACGGAAAATTTCTCTTTGTGAGAAAGCCATTGGCTTTGAAAATACGTAAAAAATTTGCTTAAATATTGATCGGTTAAAAATTTTCTTTGCCTTTCTTGATTAACAATTTCATATCCTTCATCAATCCTGTTAATTGGCAAAAGTGCCAATGCTATCAGCTTCAATATCAGTTTATGTCTTTCTCTGTTTTTTCGTTTTTCTTTCCGTTTGATGGCAACTTTGTCGCTCAATTCTCGTTTATATACAGCGTGCAGTTGTTGATTATAATTTTTAAATTATATTTGTAATAATAACAGATTTTCTTGCAACTAAATACATACAATGTTTACTAAAATTATCTAAGACAACAAAATTTGAATATAACCAGTAATGACAAGACTACAAATAATTTATTACATTAACCTATCTCTTACTCTATCGTGGTGCGTATTGCAACCAGATATTATAAAATTAGGAAATCTTTCCCGACATGCTCGGCAAAATAAGCCACACGAGTAAATAAGGTGGATAAGCTTTTTTAGTATTGGGTTTTACATTAAAGATTTTTAAAAATTCAGTTTTGTTGGTACTTCTACTTTAGGAAAACAAAAAAAAATAGGTAATGAATGAAAATACGTACGTGTTTAAATTTAATTCACATTAATATAATAGTTGAACACATCCATTAATATTTGGTCGAGTTTGAAAAGATGCGTCAGTTAAGATTGTTATTGTTGTAAAATCAGAGAAAAGAAAGTCAGCATCACATAGTGTGACATGAGAATCCCCGTTTGAATTTGTTTTGTAGCACACCTTATACGTCATGTACACCCAAGTGATGCCAATTCTTTCCTAGCGAAGCAAGGGGTGTGACAGCAACTTTTGAATCAGCTGTCTACTGCCGTATGTAATGTTACTTCATTGACGTCTTCTTTTATAAGTCTGAGAAAGAATCAACGACCCTTAGGTGTACATCCAGTAAAGTTCCATTCCTAACAAATTGGTGGGGTCGGAGAAAAACTTCATTAACGCTATCTAATCATGCTCGTCCGAATAGAGGCAAACGAGATGTGATATCTAGCTTCAGAGTACCTACGTTCCGACACAATAATGTAGAACAAGGAAAAATGTATGGAAACAATAATTAAAAAAAAAAAAACATTAAAAAAAGTATCATCGAGTGAAAAGGTCCCTTAATTGATCCCAATGATCTCTAAAAGCTTCTCTTAACGCTGCCTTGAAACACGCAATAATCATGACGTTTTCTTTTTCTTCGCAAGTATCAGAGTGAGGCTTTGCAGGAATTATAATGTTAATTTTATCTGTAAGTATTCTAGCTGTTCCTTGACACAACAAGTCTTGACATCGTAGATAACTGCATTTATTCACAAATGAAAACATTCTTAATGTACAAGATAAGTTGATAAAAAGGGACTTATATTTTATTAAAAATCACTTACATAAGACCATTATCTCCACTACAGCTTCTTTGACAAGTGCAATTGTTGTGTATACGCGGATGTAACGGAAGCTCTATGTTTTCTGGCAAACGATTCAGCGGAGGATGCGTTACTCGGCCATTAGGACAGTTAATAATAGGATGTGCCGCTAAATGGTTAGAGCCGTCGAGAAAAGGATATACTTCGTTTACTAGAAAGAGTAGCTCGATGGGGCCAGCAAGCTGATGACGCGCAGCTTGATCGTTGGGGCCAGCCAGCAGAGGACGCACCGCGAAATAGTTGGGGTTGGGAAACGGAGGACGCACCGCTAAATAGTTAAGGCCGGGAAGCATGTACGGAAACCCGGTCGCGACATCTGTAGGCATGGTGGCAATTGTGCAAGCAGACTTGCAGGTGTGCGAGATGATGTACGCTTATGCGACTCGCGATTTGTTATAAGGTGAACAAAAGAGTTGAAGTTTGTTATAATTAACAAATAAATCTGTGTATGATAATAATATTGAAATAACTTTTAATGCATACTTCTTTTTTAATTTATTAACCTAGTTAGACTTAGCAATTGTGCTATGTAAATGTGACAGAAACAGATCATATCATTCAAGCGAACTTGTTTTTTCAGCTAACTTTTGTCAACTACATCAACCAAATTTGAAGAGATCATTGTTAATGGTTTTATGTATCGTTGTGACACAAGGTACTCTCAATACTTTTAAAATAAAAAATGGTATACTTGAATAAACTATTGCTTATTTTACATTATTATGTTTGTTTGCAGTGATCACGACGTGAGTACTTCGTTGCAGTGATTCACGGTGATGAGAAATCAATTACTCAAGCAGTTCTTTGATGAGCATTACAGTTATAAAGAGATTAGAAATCTTATAATGAAGTTTAGATACAATATACATAACATTTTCTATCGACACCTACAACAAATTATTAGAGAACTAGGGTTACGTAAGAAACTCTGTGAAGATGATTTTAATGAAGCTGTTTGTACGATTCTTAAAGAATCAGAAGGAAGTTGTCGGTATTTGGGTTTCAAAGCTATGTGGAACAGATGGAAATATGAGTACGGTTTAAAAGTGTGTAGAGAGACCGTTTACTGAGCTTTACGTGTTATGGACCCCAAAGAAGTCGAAGCTTGATCAAAGTATAAATTGAAACGACGTGAATATTGTGTCCCAGGGCCAAATTTCCTGTGGCACTTGGAATCTGAAACCATTTAGATTTTCCATTCATGGATGTATCGATAGCTTCTTCCGTAAAATTATGTGGCTATCAGTGGCTGAAACAAATAAAAAGCCCGAGGTGATTCGTTACTTTTATCTTCGAGCTATCAGAAAGTTCAAGCTGGTGTCAAGGCTTATTTGATCGGATAAAGGCACCGAAAACAGTGCAATTGAAGTGGTTCAGCAAGTATTGCGCTCCAGCCATGCAGATGAACATGCAGGGGTCGATAGTTTTATCAAGGGAAAGAGCACCTCAAATCAAAAGATTGGAAGGAACTGGCGTTGAGTGAGGCAACATTTCATGGATTTTTGGATGGATCTATTCGAGAATATGAGAGCTAGGAGACATTACGATAACTCAAATCCTATGCACGTTAATGTTTTGGATATTTGTTTTGGTTCTTTAATAAAAAATGATTTGGATCAAACAAGGAAAGAGTGGAATCATCATACCATAAGGAAACAAAAAGGAACTAAGACTTTGTTTTAGAAACCAAATTTGTTGTTTTATGTGCCAAGTGCTTGTGATTCAAACGACTATGGACATACAGTTTGTGATGAAGAAGTGAACAAAGATTGGGAAAACTTTACGGAGTTACCCTACCTGTGTTGTAGAGAGTTTTATCAGTTAGTTAGTGCATTATCTCTAAACATACAGGAACCAAACAGTGCCGTAGAAGCAATAGCTCTGCATCACAAAATTTTACTTAAAATTGAAAAATGTTGATTAACACTTCTTTTAATTTTTTTACTATCCTTTATTCGCAGGGTGCATAGAACGCAGCGCCTCCATTACAGCGTCGAAAAAGTGAAACTCGGGTGCCGAAATGTGCAGACGACAGCTAAGAGGGAAATATAAACAGAAATATACTTATAGTTTGATAAGACTGCTAGGCTAAGTAACAACTTGTATGTAGTATTTGATTAAAAGTTAAAATAATTGATTTAATAATTGAGACTGGTTTTCAAAGCATTCGTCATTCAATAATTGAGAAACGCTGAAAAAAGGTAAACGTCTAGTCGAAAGTAATCATGTTTGACGAGTAAAATAATTTTAAAACAGCGGCACAAGGCAACCTATAAGTGCTTCAGTTATTAGACAGGCATCCATGAATGAATCACCGTACAAGGTTCAATTATTTGTAAGTTTTAATAGATTTGTTCACGAGTCCACCTCGGAGGCCTCGGAGGCCCCCTTTTTTCTATAGTCAATGCATGGAAGGTATTACATAGACTATAGACAAAAAGATACCTCTGAGGCCTCCGAGGTGGGCTCGTCAACAAATCTAATATTTAATTAAGTGCATCCAAGTAATACAAAGTTTATGAATAATAAATTTAACTTGCAGTTGAACGAAAATCGCTTTATGCACATTTCGTTTATGCAAATAATCAGAACTGTACATGCCTTAATTTTGCATAAATAATTGAAAAATGTTTGCAATTTTCAGGCCGCAGTTGGATTGAGATATCTCGACAAGTAGGGCGTATTTCGAACTGCACACGGGCTCAAAAAATTTCACATTGTCCATACTTAATTGCACAACCAAAATTATCATCTGCACAGCATCAATTAATGAATAAATAAATTAATATCGTTAATCAAGTATGCGGGCGATATCCAACTGCAGTACCTGGGTACTGCTCATGTCCAGCTGTCGCGTTTCGCGTGAGCGCCGCTGTCGCCGCTCGGGCTCGTCTCATCGTCTGATATATAGGGGGAGGGGGTGGACACACTTGGCTTAGGGTGCGGTCCCATGGAGCTCGCAATCCGCATACGGAACCCATTTAACCCCATGGGAGTGAGAGAGAGGTCTTTTCCGTACAACTCTCTCTCGCTCTCATGGGCTCAAATATTTTTCGAAAATACTTTCCTGCCCGTGGGCCGAAAGTGATTAGGAGGGCCGAAAATGCGTCCCGAGGGCAGAAAGGCTCTGCCGCACTTTCTGCCCTAGGTAAGAAAACCAGTTTTCTCCGAAAACTAATCTACTTATTTCTTACTCTGCTTTTGATAGCTTACTGCTCAGTATGAAATACGTGTTTACTCGAAGAATGACTAGATCACATTGTGAGCTTAGTCAGCTGAGTGAGTCAGTGGTCAGGGACCAACCCGAGGTGCGCACTCTATACTGCGCAATGAGCTGCGCAGCTCACCCGATGATTTGTCAACAGTGTGATCTAGTCATTCATCGTGTAAACACGTATTATTACTGAGCAGCGAGCGATCAACAACAGAGTAAGGAATAAGGAGATTATGTTTCGTGAGTAAACTTATCTTACACTTGACACTTAAGTAGAGTAGTTTTTTATAACGTATAAGCATTTAATATAATTAAGTAGTAGGTTATATACTAATAATGTCTTCATATTCAGTTATTTTATCATATAATACACACATAATCACACAGTTAACATTTTTTTCTATTTTACACTTATTAGTTGTGAAATTACACAAAATAGTTGTACGTTGTACACAAAGTTTATGTACAAGATATAAGTACAAATGGCTAATTAACAGAAGATACATTTCCTGTTAACACGAAATTCGTGTAAAATATATTTTACACAAAACCTGTGTAGTCTGTTCAATTTCTGCTAATAACAGAATTTATGCACTGAACAACTGAGCGCACTCGAGTGTTCCTTTTACTGAATAATGTAAAATGTTCAAATATATGTGTTTTAGACTGATGTATTGCATTTATTAATTATACTATCATTTATTTTTTACAATATTGTGTATACATGTACATGTATATATTTAGCCCCCCCAAACAAAAAATAGTTCCACGGCCCCTGGGGATCAGTCTATAAAAAGGTAAAACTAGACTAGAAAAAGGTGCTTTTGCTGAAACACCTACTTCCTACAACAACTATTAACATAAGCGTGAGAGTATAATATGTTTGCTACAACATTTTAGCGTATGTCGGTATGCATAAGCTGATTGAACACTAGACTAAAGCACTCGACTAGCGGATCCTTAAGTTGACAAGTCCATTTGTTGATGTCACCGAGTCTGATCGTCTATCGAGCGGTCGATGGCTCGTGTGGGCCCTCCAAAGCAATTTTGCGTCTGCCTCGAAATGCTAATACATAAATTAGCCTTTTATCAGCTTGTTCTTGATCCTATTTTGCGCGAACAAGCGACTAAGCTTGAATCTTTAATATGCCTGTCTTTATGATTTACTTTTAACTGCCTTACATTATAAATTATATATCATTGCAAAATTAATTTCAGTCAGAAATATCAAATAGCTTATCATATCATCTTAGTATTTTTGAAACGTTATTTTTTTGAGACACAAATTAATTATTATAATTGATAGGCCGATTGGAATACATAGATTATAAATAAGTTATTCATTATTTATTTTCCAAAGACATTTTGAAATTTTGTTTTTAAATAATACAGTAAATGAAAAAAATGTACATGAAATTAAATTATTGAACTTTTTGAAAATTCTAGACATTTGTATCTACTTTTGACAACATTAATTTTTCATGAGAATTCTCTCTGGTGTCAAAATAAATTTTCATACGCTATTGATTGTGTGATTTTTAGGTAGATTTATTGGGTTGCAATTAACGCATGAATTTTACCATGCATCAAAAGATTTTTTCAAATTTATTTCTGTCTGTGTACTTTCATGGGTAAACAATTTAGTAAAATTCTTATAATGAGAAATCGACACACCGCAAGTAATAAAGATTAACACAAAAAAAAACACTATCACATCATAACGAAGCAAGGAGCAAGTGTTATCAAGCAATAATTCAAGTATATTGTTATTGGCGAATGCATAACGGGCAAGTGGTGAAAGTATAATGACAAACCAGTATAATAAGTATCACGTGAACGTTACATGAATAGCAGTGGAATGCCTGGAATGGTATCGGCTGGTCGTGGTTGTGGCATCCCTGCGACAGACAAGCGTACACACATGCATGTATACGCCTACAGCGTCATCAGGCCTGCAGAGGCGCGTAAAATGGGCTCGTGTCTGCGGTCGGACGTTGCCGCTTCTACCGAGGTCCATTCCGTCATTACACCGCATTTTTTATGATAGTGTGCTATATCAGCATCGAAGCGTGCGTGTATAAGCACACGCGTGTATGTGCAGGCCCGGATGTCACACGCTCACAAATATTATGACTCCGTATCATGCTACCCGGTTCCACCCTATACAAGCACTGCTGATGTACGGTCAAGTCCTCGGTCGCCAACTCTCCGGCTGATTGCGTCAATTTGGCCGTAGGTATACGTACACGTGCGGGTTCTGGGAAGCAAGCATGTATATACTTCGTGTACGCACATAAAATGGGATGGGCTATAGTGTTATATAGGAAGCATGTGGGGAGAGCTGTCTCGCTGTTTGTTGACAATGACTTGCTCTCCTCGCCGTGCTTACTCGATTACTCTCTCTTCCTCTGTCTCTGCGTTTATTTCGCAAATTTTTTGGTGCTTGACTTGGTCCGCGCGGTTGGTACAGCTCTTCGTCAAGTGCCTGTCGCAACTGCACTCTAGTCCTGACACGTTTGATTGGACTTGTGCCCACTTGCTTCCAGATTCATTGACAAGCCACTCGATCTGTAACTCCCCGGTTCTAGTTCTCTAAAATTTTTCTATCTCGCTGGTTTCGTATCTAATACTGCTGATTGATTTTTTCTACTGTTTTCAAGAAGTCGATGACCTCGAGCAATTATAATTACGATGACGAATGAAAGGCAAACAGTCAAAATGTCCTCTGTACTTTATAATTCCTGCTTCAATCAAGTCAGAAAATCTGGATAATGTATACTCTTCAGAATCGTTTGTATACATCTATTGGAAGGCATATTATGTATACTTTTTCAAAATCAGATTTTTTATGTTGTCTCTTCTTAGGGCTAGACTATCACTCTGACAAAGTTGCATACAGTAAAAAAAATTTTCTACATCCATTGCAACCAACTTTTTTTATCGAGCTACTTCCATCAAACAACTTTTCTATAAAAAAGTCTCGTACGTTTAAGCTGAATATCCATCGCAAGTATCATCAACTTAGTGGCTCTAAAGCTCGTCCTTAAATTATATTCTGTTTAGGACCTAGTTTAGAATGTATCATGTAAATCTACTAGTGTTGATACCCGCTGGATCGAAATAGAATTTGAGATGAGTTCAATATTAACACTCAAATTATTTCGTGAAGTCAAAAAAAAAAAATTATCATCCTTGCGAGTAAAATTTTCAATCATAATCTTAGAGTTACGAAGATGTATTGAAAAAGTGTGTTTTTATAATACTCTTTCTGATTTCTATTATACGCCCTCTGGATAAAACTCTGTTAAATACCTCGGTTGTCGACAAACACATTTTTATTCTCAAGTTATCTCAGAAACAAACAGAAAATATTTTGATCTCTATCTTTCTTGACCATCAATAAATCGAGTTTGTTTCTTAAATTATTTCAAAATAAAAAGATAAACTTTAACGAGCGTTTGTCCTTAAAAGGTAACGCAACTCTGAAAAAAATCGATATCTTGAGAGTTACTAGGTTGATGAACAATTCTAAAAGATATTAAGGTAGTACTGCCGGTACCTCGCTGGTCAGGGGTATAACTTTGCTCAAAAACGGATGACAACTTACAGTAAAACTGCCACTACTTCAATAGTATCAATGCAAAATTATGAAAAGTCCATAGCTAATCGTCACACATGTAATTACTAAGAGTCTGAGCTAAAAGTTCTTAAAACTGTTTGTTTACCCAGGAAAAATTCTTAGATACAAAAAAAAGGTTAGTTGAAAAAAGCGAGGAAAAAAGTATGAGACAAAGTTTTTAAAATCTTCAATTTAATTTCCTGGTATTATTTATTCACATCTCGATGATACGTGGATAAAATTTAAATGCTTAGTATTTAGTACAAAAAGTTTGAGAAGCAGTAAAGTAAAGAAGTATTGTGCTATAACACGTATTTTTTTACATTTCTTTTGTTATAAGCACCCAATTAGTACTTACAAACGATTATAAACTTTTCTGCAAACATTAACTATTCTTTTCCAATATTTTTTCCAAATTCACACGGCGGTTTTAATCTAATTTGCTTTTAATCCGATAAAATATCTGATGTTTCATAATACCTGTGTTTAACCTACGAAAAAAGTCTCCGTAACTTTTTTCTTGAATACACTAGCTCTAAAAAAACTTTAACTGAGTTAATTTTACTTCAAAATTTATTAGTTTGTAAAGTTTCGTCGATATCCAAACCATAATTAACGAGATAATTATGGTACCGACAGTACTACCTTAATGAAAACGTTGATAAATAGTAACCTAAACGGACGTGGCGGTACGGTAGGATTCCACTAAGACGCTTCTAAAATTTTTTTTGCTCAATATTTACTCTCGAAGTTTTGTACAGATGTTCTTCAAACGCAGACGTAATAGGAATAACACTGTGTGAAATAATTTAGGGTTTTCCAAAGAAAATAACATATGTTTCATCATTAACAAAAATGAGGTTCTGCAAATTTGACAGTTACGTTTGATGTTGGATAAGTACTAGCTAGGGGCTTTGTCTGGATTCCGTAAGGGAATTTTTGAAAATTTTGAGCCCCTCGTTTACCCATGTAAGAAATCGCAAGAATTTTACTTACCTCCTTCATCTCTCTCCCTTATATAATACTTTTACTTCTTTAATCTTAAGTTCTTGTATTGAAATTTCGTGTAAGTGAAATATCCAACATATCCGATGAATTTTGTTGGGACTTTGATATAATTACAAGCTTATATTTAACTTTTTTTCCTGTTTATTTGTCTGTTTGTCCAAGTCATATCTTGCAATCGACTTTTCGACCACTTCCCGATATTCAATCGGCTTGAAATTTCACACTCATGCTCGATTCTGATGACAATGCAATATAGTATATTTATCATCATAGTAGATCCAACATGGCTGACACCACAAAATGGCAGACTACCTTTGTCTTTATAACCCTCTTAACGTGGGTATTAAATAAAATAAAAGGATATAATTAGCCTTATCATATTATTTAAAATTTAAAGAAGTTGATAAAACAAGATGGCGGAACACTTATTCACTTACGAACCCATGGATGTGGATATCAACTTAAAAGGTATGAAAGTAGAATACATTTAGCTGTGTGAGATCATAAAAAATCCATTATGTGGGGTCAAAACAAAATGCAAAATGGCGAATATTATTTTTCTCTACAACCCCCTCGACATGGGTATAAAATGAAAGGAAATAACGAGTGGAATACAATAAGCTATATTACATCATTCAGAATATAATATGACAGTTGGCATTAAATGGCGGACTCCATTTTTCTTCACAACCTCCTTGATATCGATATCTAATAAAAAGGCATGAGGAGTAGGACACAATAAGCTATATTACGTTATTTGAAATCCAATATGGCAGCTGGTACAAAATGGCAGATCGCCTCTTTCTTTACAACCCTCCGACATGGATACCAAATAAAATGGCATAGCAAAGATAGTACAATGAGCTGTACAACGTTGTTCGGAACCAAATATGGCAGCGGTCACAAAAAAGCAGAGTACTTTTTCTTTTCGAACCCCGACGGGAGTATCAAATAAAGAGGACTGATAAGTAGATCAAAATCAGCTATTAGACCATTAGTACGATGCTAAAATATGGAAATAATGACCTACCACCTGGGAATTAAAAAAATTGATTCTTTACGTTATTGCGATAGAGAAAATACATTTCTTAAAACTTTCACGCTTGCACAAGATAGTTCTAAATGTAAAAACCATATTGTGCAAGCGTGCAAGTAAAAAATCTAGTTTCTCTGCTTAGAGAAACCATTTTTGCTACTCCCAGATGGTAGGTAATCTTTTACATATTTCTGAATCGCGCTACCGGTCTATATGTTACGTCATTGAAAATCGAATATGACAGGTTTGAACAAAATATCGTATTTCCTTCTTTGTCACTAATTCCTTGAGATGGGCATGAAACAGGAGGGCGCTGTAAGTAGAACATGCTAGTATAATAATAACATAAAAGTAGATCGATAACCATGACGATTTTATAAAAATTCTTGGGTTTAAAAATAGACTAAAAAGTCTAATATATTTTTTAACTTACCTGTATTTAACAGTAAGTAGAAGCTCTGGCCATCAATTTTTAATGCTTATAATGTAGTTAAAATTTAAAATAAATAATTAATCATACACAATATGATCAATCGTTCTTACTAAATAATATTTGGAAATCAATTTAATGGGCAATGTGATTTTTCAAATATTATAAGTGCATTTTAAACATACATATGTGCATGAACGCCCCAAGCTTCTACTTATAGATGGATACAGATTACTTGAAGAAAAAAAAATTATTTTGTACTTTTCAGTTTAATAAATGAAAGCTTGTTTTTAAAAATTTTCCTTCTGATAAATAATTTTATTAGAATGTTTCAATACGTTAAAATATTAACTATGTCAATGTGCTTAGCCGTTCTTATGAAGTGGCGCAGTGGAACCACATGCAAGTTCGAGTGTAGCAGACGGGCATGGCTATCTCTCCACTAAATACGTCGAAATTCGCCTCATGGATAAATACAAGAATATTGAATATATCTATACACTTAAACACTTGATGTTTTGCAGTTTTATTACGCATTTTGTGTACTAAACTATGATTTACACGAACAACAACCAAGCAAGAAAGCCTTTTAAACGTCATCAATGAAAAATAATGTTAATTAAAGTAGTCATGGCAAGAAAAATTTTCCAGTCTAAATATGTTTCCCGTCCAAAAGTGTCCCGACCCCTGTAGTTAGCCTCACTTTACAACTCGATGTATCGGGAGCATAATATACGAACAACGAATGGTCGTCGATATTGGTAAAAAAAAAACCAAGGTAAATTTAGACAAGTGAAAATATCAAGTTTAAATGTTGGGGATATGAGTAGCTTTCGAACTTGTAAAATTTTTTTTTAATTTTATACCTGCAATAAAATTAAAGAAAAAAACAAATCATCAAAATTAACGTTTGTACGGGAAAGGGTATGATTCAAAATTGTCCCGAAAAAGAATGAAATCTTATATAAAACGATCTTAAAAAAAGGTTTAAAAATGTACTGCAAGTTTGTGGTCTGTAATGTTTTTTTTTTTTTCCTTATTTCTCTTCCTTCTTCAAGCTGGGCAAAAGATTGTTGTAGATCTCACTACTTTTTAAGGTAGAATATCCCTACCCACTGACAAATCAAACTTTTCTTGAATTTAAAATATGACATACATTCAATTTTTTCATGTTATTGAAACATCTTTAAAGTTAGAGTATCCAAACTAGTTTTTACGATAATTGAGTTCAAAATACGTCTCGTAACATGGATTTCAGTAGGGTACAGCAATAAGGGGACATTCACCAATTGCGTGAGACATTTCTGGCAAGTGTTTGACCCTGTCTCCCCTTGGTGAGATATGGTGAGATATGGCGGGACACCCCCCCCCCTCCCCCAAATCTCACGTGAGATTTTGGGAATACGCTAGGGGTGTACATTTTTCATGCAATCGAAAGAAAGTCTTAACTATTCTGAAATTAAATACATTATTTTTAATTAACAAAATACACAGCACCGAAGATAATATTTATTTTCATACAAGATAAAATTATTGTGTATATAATAAAATTAAAATGTAATAAATATAAAAAATAAAATTCGACTGTATTTAAAAAACATTTCTTATAAAAAAAAACACTGTTAAAACTTTGAAAAACTTGCAGCTACATAAGCTGCTGTCAACGCTTATTGTAAATCAATCCGTAAATAATGGTGAGTCTCTTCTAAAGAAATAATTGGGCATGAAATGTTCATTTTATCTTCCGTAAAATTGTCAGCTCCTTCAACCTCGTTTTTGTTCAGTCACTCCAACTAAGTATTGTCAAAAAAAAATGGCGTGAGATTTGTAATGCCCCCCCGCCCCCTACCTTACATGCGATTTGTTGATATTTGGCCTGACCCCCCCCCCCCTTCCCCCACCCCTAAATGCCTCACGCAATTTGTGAATGCCCCCTAACAGCTTTAAAGACATACGTAACAAATCAAACTAATTTTATAAAAAATACTGGAAAAATCTTTAGGATTTCTACTTTGTTTTAGTTTTTTCAAATAAAAGTCAGTTTATTGATGAAAATATTTCACATTACAAAATCATACAGCCATAACCTACAAGACTATCATAATACATTAAATGACGTACTACACCCGTTTGACTAACTCGGTCCACGGATTTTCTACCTTAAGAAAAGAAATTAGGGAAAACAAATTTACAGACCTCCAACTGGTATGACAATTTTAAACCTTTTGTGAAGGTCGTTTTTTATGAGATAATATTTACATATATATTAATATTTTCTTGTACATAATATTTTAAATAAAGTTTTTAAAGACCTTTTTTGAGATATCGCTCCATTCAAAAATAATACGTAAGCTATTTTGTTGACCTTCATTCCCTCAAGTACGATAACGTAAGGAAATCTGAGACCCCCTATTTTTCACCAGCCTTACGGAATTCAGGCACAGCCCCCAATTGGAACACAACAACTCACTGTGCAGCAGTGTAATCTTATTAGACAAGTACATCGTATACCACATGTTCAATTCACATTAACATCAACAAAACAATAGGTCATCAAAAATCTTATAATTTACTAAGTATTTTCATATCGTTTGATATAAAAAAGTGAATCCATTAACAAGAATACATTACAGTGTATATTTTATTGGTGTATCATACAAAATAATACCTATATTCTGAAAGAATGTAATTGTAACTCGAAATCGTGTTGCTTTTGTACAAGAGCATCAAGCACATGGTTACTTGGAAAAAGGGTTCCGAGCAATTTTTCTAGTGCAACTTAATTGAATAATAATTTTCATCGCCCGAAACGGATATCCAAGAAAATATGAGTACGCTGCAACCATGCGTTACTTCACTGTCTAGAGCTCGTACGTATGTATGTACATATACTTACCACCCGCTGCTAAGATCTTGTATATCCGATCTGCAGAGGGTCGCATCGGCTGGTTGTAATTATCTTACTGGTTTGAGGCATCATTCGTTCATTCAAGTGTTTTTTTATCCTCCAAAATTACACTAGGGATACAATTTACTGGAAATAATTCAATTTTCTTTATTTACTTTATGACTTACACGTATTTTATGTCCCATATGCAGCTAATTTTAATTTATTCAAGATTGAATGAAACTATTAGTAATATATTAATGGACGTTTTAGTCAAAATAAGTTTGCAGTATGAAATATGTCGTTTAAATAACGTTTGTATTACTAATATTGATCTCAATATGGTGCATGATTATATACCATTACTTTAGAAAACACATTTAGTACTTTATAGGAATTCGTTATAAGTGGTCGCCGTTATATTTAAAACATATTTTTCTATTGAATTTTTATTAGTGAATAAACAGAAATATGTTATTTGAAGTGCCACTCACTAATATATTAAACTTTTTTCAGCCCTGAACACTCTTCTTCTTGTATCAATTGTTATCATAACCTACAACAAAAGTTATCAGTCCACAAAATCTGAAATTCGGACACCAACATACTTATGTGCTGCTAACGCAAATCCATTTGAAAAAAATCTTGCCAATTTTTTAAAGTGGGTTATTTTAAACTCGTAGTTTGCTATTTAAATTTTATTTTCATCGGGACATTGAATTTTCTGTTTCAATTTACTGGTAGTAACCATTGTACACTTAAGAATGTGCTAACTAGTTCATATTATGAATGACATGTTACCATGGTATTTAATTTTTTCATACCTTCAAAATTGTATTTCTATTATAAATAATAAGAAAATACTACGATATAGCAGGGTATTATATAGCACTAAATGTATAATATTAACAGAGTCCTTTTGATGTGTACAAAAACAGAATACTTTTTAGGGTTAGAAAAAAATTATTTTAAAATATTTGCAACATTGCATGAGCGTATTTAATTAATTAAAAAGAAAAACTCTTAAAAAATTGGCATCTTTTTGGCTTTTTGTTGATTTCAATTTTCCCGTGCTTGTTGTAGTTCTTGAATAATTTAAGGTAGATTTCCATTGTATCAGAGTTTTTTTTTTAAGGGGGTTATCGTGATATTTCGTTTTCTTCAGAAATTCTTCTAAAAATTATATCACATTTATTTCATCACTACACATAACATGTCCAAATTTCAGAGAGATGTTTCAAACTTCATAGTTTTTGAGAAATTAAATCGCAAAGATTTATGGTTATATACGGGCTCTTATGGCGAGGCCGTTGCCAACTGGTTCCCAAAGACACATTTTTACTTTAAAAACAAGAGTTACTGTTTTAAGGATTGAAAACTAAGAAAAATTAAGTTCAGTGTACAACTCAATTCCTAATATGCTTTAGTTTATTCATATATTTATTACTTTATCTGTTTTCTCATTGTTTCATCACTTGTTCTGAAACATACGAGGTGTGTTCAAAAAGTAAGGTGACTTTTCAAATTTCGCGGGCAACGTACTTTCGATTATCGATTTTTTGGTTTTGTTATGTTGGTACAC
>JAPYYV010005985.1:0-17909 GCA_030522625.1 Copidosoma aretas | reverse complement strand
TTATCCAAGAGCTCATTCTTATATTGCCTTGAATTATGTGAATTAAGCTAGCTCAGGAGCAAGTGAAATTAAAATGCATGCAGATACATTTTTACTTTATTGGAGTATGTTATGCAGTTTTTGGGCGGAACCGATTAAGTATCGCGCGGTTTTGGGCGGTTTTAAGCTTTTAAGTTTCGTGCGGTTTTGGGCGGTTTTAGTGACCTCTTGCAGCGGTTTCTACTACAAATAATCTGGCAGCCCTGGTAGTGAGTTCAAAAGTTTCTACTCTGTTATAACCTCTGAATTGGAAAGTAATAGATAGTTTTTATGTGCTATTCGATGTATACCCACTGCTCAAAATAGTACATGATAACGGTGAGAATCATCCAATTTAGTTATTTTTAAATCATTTTTATGAACAGTATGATCCTTTTTTATAAAAACTTGTTTTCCTCTCATGCGTGCATTGAAAGAAACCCTCGCGCATGGTGTAAATACACAAGGTGAGACCATGCGCTGGAAAACTTAGCATTCATCCGAGTGTCCCCAGGTGACGTCATATCAATACG
The DNA here is from genome assembly GCA_030522625.1 of Copidosoma aretas. Lineage (NCBI taxonomy): Eukaryota > Metazoa > Arthropoda > Insecta > Hymenoptera > Encyrtidae > Copidosoma > Copidosoma aretas. The sequence goes on along the minus strand of JAPYYV010005985.1, from coordinate 17,358 downwards.
TATTAAACTAACACGTGACGTCATCTGGGGCCATGCGCAGAACTCGACGAAAAAAGACATCGGTTATGGTCTCACCTTATGTATTTACACCATGCCCTCGCGTACCTTCAGAACTCCAGCTTTGACCACGATCGGGGGGCGCTGCGGTCATTCTCGGAGCGAATACCTTATTAAGGATTTTGTAACGATTTTTATGGTCAAAAAACTTTTGTCTTACTATTTGAAGGGTTAAAAATCTAATTCAAAATTTTAAATAGTAACATCTGATAGAGCTTTAAAGTAGCTTTAATTTCCATTTTAAATCATCTTTATAAGTTATTTTGTTTGGTTTTTATTTAAAGAAATACTAAGATTTCTGTAGAAAGTCAGTCATGTTTCTGTAAAACATTGAAGAGTTACCTGGTAGTCGTTACTTCCGTAATTTTCACACGCAAGCTTTGCGTGTTTCTGCTTCTACAGATGTGCGTCAGACTTACGACAGGTAACTGCGTCAGATTCTTACGCAAGCCTTATGCAAGTCTTGCGCAAAGATGCTTGTGAACATCTGGCAGAGGCTCATCGTAAGTACACTTGCGTCAGACTTACGACAGGTAAGTGTGTCAGATACTTACGCAAGTCTTGCGCAAAGGAGCTTGCGAACATCTGGCAGAGGCTCATCGCAAGTACACTTGCGTCAGACTTACGACAGGTTACTTTTTTGAAAGCAGCTTTGTACAATACTTCCGCAAGGCTTACGGAAGAATCTGACGCACTTACCTGTCGTAAGTCTGACGCAAGTGTACTTGCGATGAGCCTCTGCCAGATATTCGCAAGAACCTTTGCGCAAGACTTGTACAAGGCTTACGTAAGAATCTGATGCACTTACCTGTCGTAAGTCTGACGCAAATCAGTAGAAGCAGAAACACGCAATTATTACTGAATTCCAACATCGACAGACGCTTTGCGTAAGAATTGTGCAAAAATTGCGTATTCGGTGGTTACCAGGGTTGTTGTAATACAAGTATTTATATACATTTTTTTATTTTTCCTTTCAGATATCCAGGAAAAATTTTGAATTGTACACCTTATTAACGTTTGTATAACGATTTTTATGGTTAAAAACGTTTTTTTTTTCACTTTTATATGGGTAAAAAAAACCTTACTTGAATTTCTAAAATACAATATCCGTTAAAGCTTCAAAAAAGCTTCATTTTATATTTTAACTCATTTTGATAAGTTTTGTTTTTTAGTTTTTATAATAGAAATACTAAGATTTTTGTGGAAAATCAGTCACATCTCTGTTAAAAACTTGAAGAATTGTGATGATAAAAATATTTATACATATTTTTTTTATCCTTTCAGCTGCACAGAAAAAAATTTCAGTTTTATACCTTATTAATTCCGTTATTAGGATTTTTGTATTTAAAAAAAATTGGTTTTTTCAAATTTTTTAAGTGAAAATTTTTTTTTTAATTTAAACTAATTGTGATCAATAGAGCATGAGAATATTTTTATCAGTGGCAAGTGCTATTTTTACTATCGGGAGCGCACCATGCTCTCAAAAAAGTAAGAGCTACAAAAATGGTTCTTGAATATTTTTTTAATAATTAACCGCTAAAATTAGGTATAATATGAATGAAGACATCATATTCTGCAAATTATTACTCATAAACTAACTTAATTTAATTTTACCCTTTATTTCTATGATAACTGTATATTTTGTATTTTCTTCAATTGTAAGAAAAAGTTTTTATTAGCAAAAGTTATGATCAGGGACAGATTTTGAATAAGAATTTATTTTGAAATGATATTCCGTTTATGTTTATTGGCCCTGTGCAGAAGCAGTGGTGACATTTGAAATGCGACCCCTGTCGGATCAAACTGGCGGCTTTACCCCCTTTATTTCTTTGATATTGAATGCATGAATGAATTCCGAATCGAATAACCATAAAAAAGTTGTAGTAAATTTATTTATACAATGATTCGGCATGTTTAAGTTATATTTAGATACTGTCGGTAATATATATGTCTATACTCGGCCGTGTAAGTTGTGTTTACACTGACAGCCGTAACTCACGCTGGTGTCGTTTCGTCTATCCCCTCTCTTCAGCTGCACTAGGCGAATAAGTTCACAGGCGATGCAGTACAGTAATTAGTACAGGAATTATACTTTAACAACGATCAATACACATATTTTATCACTTATACTTCTTTCTCGTACACTGTAAAATATTTGTGTAAAATTACTCTTCTAAAATTATTCAGTGTAGAAATATCCGACCCTCGTTAAGTGTATAAAATTATAAGTCATTTGAAATATTACCGTACGCGAGTGTAATTTTATCATCGTGATTTTGATTTTGATAGCTTAAAACGAATATATTTTTATAGAATTCAATTTGTCCAATACAAAGATTTATTCATGCATACAAATTTATATAAAAAGCGTTATTGTTAAATTTAAGTTTTTATGATAAAAAAAAATGATATTTGAAAAATATGTAGTGACAGGTATGAATAATGATAGCAAAGAAAAAATATGAAGAAGACTTGTGCCAATGACTTGGCAGCGGTTTTTTATAACATAAGCAATATGATTATTTTGAATTGATACAATTTATATAATGTATTTTACATTATATACGGTCTATTTTTATTATTTTGAGACGGCAATAAATATCTCTTATATATCGACCGATATTTTTTACTTTATAATCATTATCATGATTTATTTTGATACAAATTACATCTTTAAAATCGCATGTTCATAAGGAAATGTATAGGGTAGTTGGCCATAGAAAAAAATTTTTATGTCTATAAAATATGTCTGTCATTAATTTGACGTTGAATTTCTTGGTTGTAATCAAGAACTCTAAGTTTTTAATTTTCTCTTCAGGTATAACTTCCGACTAAATGTTATACTTTGGTTTTATAAAATTTCTAATTTATCGAATTATACTATTTGAATTATTAATATATTCAAGTATGTTTCGTTACTTTTTTCCGTGATATGAAATATATTACAATGATTTCTTAGATATTATTAAATTAAATTTGTAGAACAGACAATCAATGATTATATATTGATGGAATACAACTGTAAGTCACTGGTAAAAAAAAAAAAACATGTAAAACTCTATGCTTAGGAACAATATAAAGGCATTCTTAACAACAATACAACTTTTTAAATGATAAAGTTAAAACATATAATGTTGATCAAAATTTATAATCAATAATTGTGAGTAAAAACCCATAGAATATTTAGTACTTCTATCAGTTTTTTCTTATAAGGGTGTCTTGCAATTATATAAATCAATGTTAAATTAATACTTTTGAGAAATTTCTTGAAAGATTAGCATATTAATCATCAAAATTTTAATATATTATTGTTCTGTTGTCTCATAGAATTATACATACAAATACACATAAAAAAAACTGTTATATTTCGCAAGAGATACAATTTTAATGGATCCATTGCAATATATTTTGATTGTTTTATTCGGATCTGTTTGTGTCACCCTGTGTGTGATTTATTTTTAACGATTTGAGATTTTATGCTTTAAAAACTAGTAATTTGCCAACGTTTACTTTACTTATTTTCGTACAAATGATTACACCTAACTGATCACACGTAAAATATTTTACGAAATTCACTTGGGTAACTCTATCTGAAATTATTTGAAGAGTAAAACATGCTTTGAAAACTCGAAACCAAACAAAAAGCCCAGAAGATACGCATTAAACTTTTTTTTTTAATTAAGAATATGCACTTATGCAATGTTGTAAAATTGCATACAATCATTTGTTTCCAACTCTAAAAAGTATACTCATAATTCGTACTTTAATATCTTATTAATCTAGCATGTCAAAGGAGGACTCTACTGATATTACAAATTTAGTACAGTGATGGAGAGCCCCCTTAAAACTCGTCTTTTACTAAGCTGAGCAACTGCATCTTGACATTTTTTGTTTTATTTATCTTTTGAGACTATTAATTACAGTGCTCAATGTATCAAATCTTTTACGGATTAAGATTAAAACATAGATAATTAGCAGAAAACTTTTCTCAAAAGCAAATGATTTATTAAATGCCGTCGTGGCTGCGCGTGGTGGGGGGAAAGCTTCATTAGTACATTTATATATATATACATATAGTAATCTATCCTTTCTTGAAATACTATCTTTTTGGTCAGATTTATTTGAAAAATTATTCAACAATACTAACGTAATTCTGGTTCAAGTTGTTTTTAAATTTTGTTATGAATAAATAATGACACAGAATAAATTACGCACTCCATTGGGTTGTTAAACAATATTCATTCCGTAAAAAATGTTTGTTATCCTTGTCTGTTGGGGCAGTGGGCAGCAAAATAGCTTTAACCTTAACTTTAATATTTGTATGGGGCTCTTGGAGTGATAGACTTAACCTTCTATTAACTTCTAATATAATGTAAGGGGCCGTAGAGGGCTAATGGTAGTGATCTTATAATAAAGTGATCAGACTATGCCCGTGTGGTTACTGATTGGTTTGAAACATTTTTGAAACATTTTTAAACATCAATCCCAGCGCAGTGCGAGTGCGAGTGAGGGAGAGAGTGGGTGCGAAAAAGAAGGAAGACCAGAACAGTACATACAGATCTGTACATCTGTATGTAGCAGTACATATCGATATAGTTGCAGCAACAACATGGCTGCGCTGAGTCTGATCACTTTATTATAAGATAACTGGCTAAAGGGGGGTAGACTGCTTGATTCTTATATACAGTGGCGGTGACCAAATTTTTCTATTATATGTAGTAAATATATGCCTAAGAAAACTTAAAGTAATATTTAATCCCAAAAAGTAGCCGAAAAATTCAACGTTCTAACGTTGCAGCAACGTTGTTTGTATAGTTTGTTCTTCAATATTGTTACAACATTTTTACAACAATGCAAAAATATTAGGTACGTGCTGCATGATAGAAATCCAGGGCTCAAAAATCCACCAATCAACACACAAATTAAACAAAAACCCAACCAAAATCGTTTCAAACCCTGCCCCCATCCCCTATGCCATCGAAAAAATCACTCAGCTCAGAACTCAACGTCACACAATCGTGTTCAAACCGGTGGAACAATTCCCCGTACTCAATGACGTTTCGCATGTCGCTCTCGTCCCAGTACGACATAACCTTATGCAGCACTATCGCCGGCAACCGACACCTGGTCAGCGTGTAAAAATACGTAGCTGCTAGATCGTAGAATGGATAATACCGACACCCGATGTAGTATTGCTTCTGCAGCATGGTCCTGTAAATAGGAAACTCGTCATCGATGGTCACATCGTGCTTCCCCTTCCTCTGAACCAGGTGTCCGATGAACGGTTCCCCAACCAAAACCACCAGCCGGTGCCTCTCGGCCACCAGAAAATCGTACACTTTCGTGCCCTGCCACGTGGTCCTGGTTCTCTCCATTTTTTCAATCTCGTCTCTGCAGAAGCTCGTGAAATCTACCTCGTTCTCGATCTCAAACCTCCTTGCCAACCCCAAGTCCACGCTCATACCGGCCGCCCTCCGCTTTATCAGAGCGCCCACTACCCGCGATCTGACCTCGTCCGAAATCAAACCATCAGGGAACAAGACTTCAACACGCGCCCCGAGGTCCAGCAGAAAGTCCACGGCGTCCAGGTTCTCCTTCTCCACGGCGTGCTGCAGGGCTGTCTGTCCATTGGCGTCCGGGTAGTCTATGGCCTCGCAGTGGTGGATCGCCATTCTCCGGAACAATGCGTCACTGGTGCGCTGCGCGGCCAAGTGCAAGGCCGCCAGGCCGCGGGAGTTTCTCGCGTACAGATCGGCCTTTCTGGACAACAGCTTGCCCAGTAGGTTGGCGTCCTCGGCGTCTTTCTCCAGAAACAGGTGCAGGGGCGTGTCACCACTGGCGTCGGCAATGTTCGGGCTGGCACCGCCTTTCAGCAGCTCGAGGGCCAGGGAATTGGACCGTTGGTTCAGGGCGTAGTGCAGAGGCGTCCTCCCAGACTTGTCGGCTCTGTTGGGGTCGGCGCCGCAGGCCAGTAACTTGCAGAGGAGTTCCTTCTTGCTGTCGGTGGTGGCTCTGTGCAGGAGAGTTTGGCCCTCGTGGTTCTGCTCCGAGAGAACGCTCCTTCTGCAAGTTACTAGGAGCTCGAATATCGTGTCGCTGCGGCAGTCGGCAAGTGCGCGGAAGTAGGGGGATTCCCCGGATTGGGGGTCGGTCACGTGGAACTGGTCGTCATATTCGGTTAGGAGGTAGCGGACGATTTTTTTGGCACTTTTGGTGCTAGCGGTTATCAGATTGGTGGAGAGCCACTGGGTGTCGCGCTTCTTGGCAGGGTGGAGGTCCAGCAAACATTTCATCACCTGGAAAGAAATTAAATGAGTTATGTGCACGCAAAAATCGATAATAGATAATAGGGCTACTTGAACCACCATTATATATAAACCAATAAACAGTTTTTATATTTAACTGAAGATAGTGGTACTGTTAATAAGATGTGTCTGATAAAATTAAAGTACTGAACTGTGCATCCATAATAATGGTTAGCGTGCTTGATCTTCATAAGAATGCCCGCAGTGCCCCTACTTAAAGGTACCCTATGTATCCTCCCATATTAAATCTTATGGAGGAAATAGTAGTTTTTGCCAACAATGTGCATCACTCTAGGTCGAACACTGGGCCCGAAGGCGCTTGCGAAGCAACGCCCGAGGGACCGTTAGGACCCCCCTGGTCGGATACACATGAGTGGCGAACGCTATTTTTCCTACTAAGGGCACACCAGTCTCTCAAAAACGCCTGAAGTGGGAAAAATACTACTAATAATTTTAATTTATTTGAGCGTGACCTTAATCGCTGCTGTGTAAACTTACTTTGCACCCTTATAGAAAAAAATAATAATATACGTAACTCTAGCGCAAGCCTACGCGCTCTTGTGCCGCTTTACGCTCCAGTGGCGTAAAGTACTATTACTTTTATATTGTAGAATGTCGCTACTCAAATACGGGAAAAGACCAACTACTCTCAGCCCAGAAGAGGAAACGCTCGTGAAACGGCAGAAAGTGAGAGTTCGATATTTTAAACGTATTTGGCTTAAAGTGAAAGGTTTCAAACTATGGCTGGAAGAAGTGATTGACGATGAAGAAAAAGCAGGTTGCAAAAACTGTAAAATAATCATGAAAGCCCAGTTTAGCAATTTGAAACGGCATGCGCTTAGCATTAATTATAATCGTATCGCTGGAACTGTGACACCGAAACCAGACGATTTGGAAATTCCACAAGAAGAACTCATGGAAGCCAAACGTTGAGCAAGCAAAGATTGAACTGCAATTCGTGGATATGGCAGCGAACTTAAATATTCTGTCTCGCAACGTGCTTGAATTAGTAAAAACTATGAAGTTTATCGATCACGGAAAAAACGAAATTTTCGTAAGATTCATTTAAGTAAAACTCGTGCGAAAGATATGCTGATAAATGTTATTGCTGATGAAGGTAAGCAGGTTTTCATAAACATTTTGTGTGAGACGATGTATTCGGTTTGCATAGATGAGTTAACCGACAATAGTAAAGCAACAAACCTAGCAATACTCGTCCGTTACTGGAACCGGAAAACTGGTGAAGTTGATGTCAAATTATGGGCAGTGATTTCTGTGTATGAAAATCAAGAAGAGCCTTGTGCTACAACCAAGCGTCTTTATAAGTGTCTGATTGGCTCATTTTTAAACCATGGAGTACTATTGCAACAAATTTACTCCATGTGTGTTGACGGCTGTAACACAATTGTCAGCATACTATCATAAACACTGCCGGGAATCTTGTGTTTACAATGTCCAGCGCACAGTTTACACAAATATGCAGAGCACGCTGCCAATGAGTTACCCCAGAGATATTTAAATTTATTAGGAACGTTTACTCAATTCTGAGTAGTCCCAAAAAACTGAAGAAGTTTGAAGAGTTACTTAAAGTACTTGAACTGCCTGTGCATAAGATTTGAAAAACAGTAGCAACTCGCTGGCTATATATTTACCTCAACGTCATCCACCACCAAACTTATATTCCAGACAGTTAGAACCGCACTATTGCCGTGGTACACCTCAGGACCCAATTCTTCGTCAGGATCGCAGCCATGTTCGTACAACTTTTTTATCACATCTACGTTGCCTCCAATCAAAGCTTTTCCCAACGTGATTAACGGTTTCTCGGTGCTGAACGAGATCGTCGGTTTGGCACCGAATTCCAACAAAATTTCTGTTGACTGAAGATCGCCGTTCCGAGCGGCCAAATCGAGCGGCGTCTCTTGGTAATTGTTCAATTCGTTGATGGACCACAAGTTTGCTTCCAAGTATGAACGCAGCAAGGGATAATTTTTGCTTTCAACAATGTCATGCAAGTTAGACGGCTCCATGATGTTTCGATTTGTTGTGCGACAATTATTGTCGGTGAATATTCGAGGCGAAGTACACAAAAACTGAAGAAGTGTTTCCACAAACTATAATTACACTCGTTGTTTCTATTGTTCAACAAAAATTGATTTGCTACTTCAATAACTTCAACCACCTAATTCTAAAGAGAAAACTGTAAGAGATGATTCAATGCATTATTGGTGTTTGTAGGACTCGATAATGGCTTTGTCATTTATACTGGCTTAACATAATTACTTTCTGGAATTCAATATAACTGCAAAAAATAATCAGGTATATAGTTCATTTATATTCGATTGCGAGGGATTGATTCCTATGGGCCAGAATAAGTCATAGACTATAATAATGCACATGGAGTTGAATATTATGTAGCACTTGAACATTTGATTATTTCAATAGTAATTCATAATTAAATAGAGCTATTACAGCTGAGTTTACAAAGAGTGATTCATCTGATGTGTGACTGTTTGAGTGTGGGGCGCAGGTTCGAATTTCGGTAGGGTTAATTACTTACTAATCTGAACGTATACGAATGAATTTAAAATAAATTAAATGTAGAATCAGAATCATAAGTTGAAAAAGCGATGAATAGGAGTTTGGGAAAATTATGTGTCCAATAATTGACTGCGCTTGTTATCAGATTTATATTTTTGTCTCCTACAAACAGCATGACAACCTGCTCAGCTTGTTTGAATTAGGCTTGATTTTATAATATTACATGGTGAAAAAAAAATTTTACGCGTAAAAATTCGTTCTTTCACCTTAACAGTATATCCATTTCCACCAAGGCTCCGAAACATCAATATACTCAACATTACTTTATTTTACTCTATCGTATCAATCATAAAAACAAGAAGCAAATTTCCATTTTCACACATCATCTTGCATTAAGTTAATTTATTGAGAAAATAATTATTTCACCGTATAATTCAATACAACCCAGAGGCAACACCCACAAGCTAGCCGGTCTGTACTCGATATCCGTATTCACCTTCGTCTACATGCCCTACATCATTTCGGACATCGAAGACCGCGTGCTGCCCTATCGCGGCTGGCGGCCCTTCAGCCTCGACGGTGTCGCCAAGTATCGCATCGCCTATCTGCACCAAGCTTGGGCAGTGACCATCGCGGCCTCGGTCAACGCAGCCACGGAGGTTTTGGTCAGCGGCTTCATGATACAGATTTGCGCGCAGTTCAGGATACTCGAGAAGCGCTTCGCCCAGCTGCCGCGTGCGATCAAGGCCATGAGGGACGAAGGCATCGATGAGAGTTTGGTGCTCGCCGAGGAAAAGAGGATGGTCGTCAAACTCATTCGACACCATATGCGAGTTTTTGAGTAAGGCAGTTTTTTTCTTTTTTTGTGGACTTGTGGGTACTCATGCCATTTCAGGGGGAGGGCGTAGCCATCAGTGAAATGTGCGGTGAGCGGAAGTGTGCTGAAGATACTTTCGAAATTCGCGTTCATCGTTGGAAAAAAAACGAGGAGACAATTTTTTTTTAATTCCGATCTTTAACGAATTCGTTGCATCGAATATGGTTGTTGAATGGATGCATAAAAATGCGCCCGGCATTACACCTCGATATTTTTGTCGAGCTTCGGCTCTTGGATTGGTTTTTGGATGGTCCACCTAAGATTTTTTTTTAAATACGTTTAAAATCTTGCTCGTCACATTAATGACAGAACTGTTGGATGACAGTACATCTTACGCATTGGTCGATTATACATTTTTCAAAATATTTTAATACATTTTTTGTAATTGGTAATATATGAAGTCTTATTACATTGGGCAAAAACTGCTAAAATGTACTATAAAAATTTTTTTTTAAATGTTTTTTTTTTTTTTATAAGTTCTTTGGCTTTTTTCATAAAATTCGGTTGTAAGGGGAAAAACAAATTAAAATTAAAGTACAAAAAGAAATTATTGTTGATACTAATCAATGTAATACTTAAAAGAATTTTTGTAATATGTTAATGTGCAAACCATTTAGTCACTGATTTAATTACAGCATTAATTTTCAATTCTGGGTAAGACATAATAAAAAATTTCTTAGGGTTTGAAAAGATTTATATCATAGTTCTGGACTAAAGTTAATTAATTATTTGAATTCAGAAAACTAGAAACTAATCGGAGAATATTTGCATATTGTATAATTACAGAATGGCCGATCTACTCAACGAGATATTTGTTTTTGTCATTTTGTTCCAATTCGTCGCTAGTGTCATTGTTTTGTGCGTATGCACGTATAATTTGGCGCTATGTTCGTCCATCAACAGTGACTTCATCGCCATTCTGTTATATCAATGCTGCATGCTGCTGCAAATTTTTCTGTACACTTGGTACGGAAACGAAATTACTTTGAAGGTACGATGCATTTTACATCACGGGATTATATTTTACTAATTTATACATACATATTTTTACATCTTGAAGTTTTATAAATAGAGTTTAAAAAATTTTGTTCTCTTCAGTTTTTCGTACATTGCACTTGAGTTATTTTATTAACAACTGTTTGTAAACCTGAAATGTACAATAACTGTTATTAATAATGATAATTTATAATTGTCAATATAGTATAGATTCCATGGTATGAAATAATTTTATTTCATGAAATAATTTTAGAGCACTGAGCTGGGAAATAGTATACTTCTTACGGATTGGAGACAATTGAGTCGAATAGGAATAAAAAATGTCATGATTATCTGTCAGCGAACTATGAAACCAATAATTTTGAGTAGCGGATACGTAATAACATTGTCGAACGTTGCTTTCACCAGTGTCAGTATATACATATATCTACTTATAAGAGTAAAAATATTTAACTTACAGCTCGGTTATTCTACATTGTCAATTTTCTTTTAGATTGTTAAAACATCGTATTCCGTGTACAACGTTCTCTCAGTGTGAATTTGTTCAAAATTATCTGTTGTTGAAGTTTAGATAAAATATATGTATGTATAACTTATTAACTGCAGAAATATTTTCATCGTGTCATTTCGATAACCAAAATCTTATTTTTTTAAACTATTCGTATAATGACACTAATGTTTGTAAAAATGCATTACGGGTGCGATAATTGTTAGAGGTATGACAAGCCACTTAATTTATATATATTTTATCCACATGATTTATCTATATCTATTATAATATGATGTCTATTTTTAAATCTAAAATATTTTAACCTGAATTATTCTAATTTTTTTAGCTTAATATTTTATTTATAATAATACTTGTTAGTTAATCTCATCATGTGTAGTATCTTTAGTGTTCTTTGGCATACAGACGATATTTTTATCAAACATTATGCCTGTACTAATATTTTTTTTTCATATATTTTTTTATTTATTAACTTAGTGACTTATTTTATAACTTTTCGTTTTTAAGAACTGCTATTCATTGCATAATACACAAACTGAATAAATTTATCCCTCTTTGTCTCCAATATGCCGCACTTAATTCTAGATATTGCACTTAATTACATATCCCTGACTTCGACGAAGGGCTGTACATATACTCTGCGCCGATACGTATGATTATCAGCTATTGACAACTTTTAATAGATGTATTTTAACGTTTGTCTTCGGTATTACACAAACGATAATTCGTTCATGAAGAAGTTTATCTCAAACGTCCGTAAAATAGAAAATTATTACGTTGGACAGAGTAAACAACGACAACCTTTCTAAAATGCGAGTATTACCGCTCACATTTTTAATTTTCCAAGTTGCCGGCTTTTGGCGACCACCAGGATGGAAATCACAGATGTCGATTTTTATTTACAACGCCTTTACAATTTTCACGTATTCTCTCAACGCCATGTTTGCATTGTCGCAAATGCTGAGCGTATTTTTCGACGTGCAAAACGTCGACGAGCTCACCGAAAGCTCGTTCATTTGTTTGTCCATAGTAAGTGCATGTTTGAAAGGGCTAAATATATTATTGAAACGTAACAGCCTCATTGGATTGACAAATACCTTACTTGACGGTTCGTACAAATTTCGCAACGAAGACGAAGAAAAAATCCAGAGAAAGTTCGATCGTAACGCGAGGTTTGTTTGATACAAATTAACGAAATAAATCGGCATAGTCGATACCATTTTTTTTTGTTCATGAGTCTAAAAATAATAATTCAACATGAATTTTATATTGCAATTAAAATGAAATAAAATTTTTGCACGATTAAAAATAATGAATTATTATATGTAATCATACTGTATAAGATTATTTATTAATCAAATAAGTTGGTGTGCCTTATAAAGAAGTAAGCAGGCTGATAATTAGAATTTAAAAAATTGCATTTTCTTTTTCGTTTCAAGCAAACATTTTTTTCTACAAAGAATTAATGTATAGCTGACACGGTTTCTTGTAAAAGAGATCAATTAATATACATTAGCGTTCTACAGAAAAAACACTTGTCTTTTTTTTTTTAATTATTGTTCGAAAAAATTATCTTCATTCGATGCAAATGAGAAAATTTATTTGTTATCAAAATAAATCATTTTTTTTCACGATAATACTTTTTAGAAAATTGATTTTTATGAGTAAGTGCACTATATTTCTAAAAGAGTTCAATATTATTCAACTGACATTTTTAGCAAAAGATAATATGTTACTTGAATATTGTAGTGAGAAAGCATCGACGAAAGCATACACTATTATGTTTTTTAGCCCCAAATTTTACGAAAACAACGCATTTTTCTATTTAAAAATATTTTTAATGACTGCAGTCATGTGCGTGTACATAGAAACTTTGATTTTGTTCAACATCACTTTGAACGAAAAATTCGAATATCATTCAATTATTTAATAATCTGTTTCTTTTATGCATGCTGAATAATCCTGGCCCCAAGATCAATTACAATAAGGTACATGGTATTGATATCATCGAGCGTTTTAATGGTAACACTGCAATCCTTATTCAGTGACGTATCCAAAAAAACACTGCCATTTCCATCTTGGCATCCTTACAACTACACGAAAAGAATTGAGATCTACGTGGCATCTTACATTCATCAATTGATCGGCAACATGGTTTCTGCATTTTTGCACGTTGGTAGTGATACGCTTGTAACGGGCATGATGATACAAATGTGTGCTCAGCTGGAGCTTTTAAAATGTCGTATCAAAAATCTACCGAATAAACTTCAAGGCAAAAACAGTAACACCCAGAGTCTGCTGAAAAGGAGATACAAAGAGTCTAAAGTACTTGGAGACATTATTAGACATCACGATTGCCTTTGTCGGTAACTAAAACATTTGACTTTGTAAAAAAAAAACAAGGATACATACAAAGCACACTACTCTATTGGAAAAAAATCATATCGAAAAACCATATCCAAAAACTATATGGAAAACCGCATGAAAACAAGTGGTTTTTCTACTCCGTTTTCATGTAGTTTTTTGTCTCAATCACTATGTGGTTTTCTGAAAACAAAACCATGCGATTTTTCAGAAACCATGTAGTTTTGTTACATTATGAAATATTTCAATTCTATGTTTCTTGTTCGTAATTATTAGCTATGACTATTTTGCAGTTTTTATGACTTAATATTGATGATTCAAGTTTCACATGGTTTTAATAAAACCACATGATTTTTGAAAAATCACATGGTTTTGTTTTCAGAAAACCAAATAGTGATTTAAGACGAAAAATCACATGAAAACGGAGTAGCAAAACCACATGTTTTCATGTTTTCCATGTGCATGGTTTAGGGAAATGGTTTTTCGATATGGTTTTTTTCAATAGAGTACTGATATAAAAATCATGTTTGCCTTAAAAATAGAAAAGTTTCATTCAAAAGAATTATTATGAAAGGGAAGCCCGTTAAGTTAGTGAAAAAAGTCTTGAAACAAATTTTGACAAAAATAGTTGCAACTTATTCGGTATAAGAAAAGTAACTGCTCCACAAATTTTTAGCCCTTTAACCTCTAATAGTCTATGGATACCATTTATGGATTTTGAGTTTTTTAATATGCAAGCAAATTTGTAATTTGGAGTTGAAAAATCATGTGTATAAAAATAATTCCATGAAAATAATAGAAATGTTCAGATTTTTTTACATTAAACATAACCTTACAAATACAATTTCCTAAAAATCGGAAAAAAAATATTTCGTATATAGCGAAAAAAAATATTGAAAGAATTAAAATTTTCTTCTGCCGATTATTTTTTGAGATTTTTACAAGTAGTAGAGGTGGTTAAACACATAATTTTTTTTTTGTTTTTAATAAAGTTATATGTGTTGGGCACAAATGGTAAATTTTTTTGTCACTTCAAAAAAAAAAAAAAAAAAACAAGTTTGAAGTTCTTAAAAACATTTTTTTTATTCAAGAACCAATCGCACTGTTTTTGAATTAGTTATATCTACAAAAATACCTGATAATGCACCTTGAAAATTTTTAAAGATATATAAATACATTAGTCTCTTTCTATGCCCACTCACACAAAAACATTTATAGTAGGTAGTGTAAAATTATAGTTTTCTCGACATATTTTTTTTGCATTTTTTTTTCAATTTCTCTATTTAATCACATATTTGCTTGGATGTTATTAATAACTCAAGAACACTCCATTGTACCCTATACCTACAGGCAGCCCTTTTGAAGTAGAGGGCTAATAATTTATAGAGAAATCATTTATTTGTATGTCTTAGTTAAAATTGTTTCAGTCAACATTATTACTGAGGAGCATTTTACCATCTTATCCGGCTATACGTACTGTAAAGATCACTAAAAATCTTAATAATAAAAACTATTTCGAACACAGATTTTCCAAAAACTTCAACGAAATCTTTTCAATGACGATAGTCACTCAGTTTTTGGTAGCAGCACTGGTAACGTGCACAAGTGTTTATCAGCTATCAAAAATGAGATTCTTCAGTTCAAATTTTTTCGCATTATTGTCTTACTTGACGTGCGTCATTGCACAGATTTTTCTCTACTGTTGGTACGGTGATGCAGTAACTACACAAGTAAAGTACACTTTTGATAAAAAAAATATAGATTTCTAATAGTATCTTAAACAAAGTCTTACATTGATTCGTTGTAGAGCCTAAACGTCAGTGCCATTGTTTTTGATATAGACTGGACCAACCTGGATTCGGAGATGAAGAAAAGTCTACTGATCATCATGGTCAGATCAAAAAAGCCTATAGAAATGAAAACCGGATGGTTAATCAGTTTATCTCTGTTATCCTTCACAAAGGTTTTGAACTGAACATTTTCTCGCCCTTTATATTATCCAATATATGTGTCTATATTTGTTGATCTTCTGGGCCAAATGGAAAACTTAATTTTCAGCAATGTTCGGTCAAATTGGCAAAGGCATCAACATTACAGTCTTCGTCCATTTATAGCCAGACAGACGCCTAAACATACACAAATGTATACAATACAACGACCCGAATTCAAATCAAACGACATGTATACACGCACGAACAATATTACAAGCGTACGGATTCGAAAAACCTTTGATAGGTGCGACTGAAATCATAAACGTCCAAAGTTGTATATGAAATCTCATGCGGCAACTGTCCAGCGAAATATACATGAGAAACAAAGAGAGCGTTGAAAGAGAGAAAACGTTAGCATCAATATAATTACACAACTGAATCGGTAGATACCTTACATCAAACATCCATTAATCATAATTTTGAGAATGACATACAAATATTAGATAGAGAACCGAATTACAATAAGCGTATAATCTCTGAAATGATGCACATTGTCTCTAACGGTCATAAGGTAAACAAGAAAGAGGATGTTTATGATTTGAGTCGCACCTATCAAAGGTTTTTTGAATCTATACGCTTGTGATATTGTTCGCGCGTGTATACACGTCGTTTGATTTGAACTCAGGTCGTTGTATTGTGTACATTTGTGTATGTTTTTAGCACTGCGTGCCTTAAGCCCGCACTTAAGTCACTCTTTTCCGTGACTTAAGTATAACTTTTTTACACTGAGTAAAAAAGATCTTACTTTTTTACACTCTGTTACAGTGCTCAAAATAACGTTAAATAATGACCAAATTCACTTGGGAATAGATATAAAATGGATGATGATGGAAAAATGAGTACAACAAACAATCATTGGAAGAATGACCAGCAAATGCATGAAAACTACGATTAAAATTATTCGAATATTGAGGTTATCCTCGACAGCGTTACGTGGGATTACGTTCGGTATGGTGATCGAGAAATAAGTGCACAGCGAGTGAGGTTAATAGTTCTTTATTTAATTAGAAGGTTAATAGTTCTTTATTTAATTAGAGACCGAGGGAAGAGCCAAGTGTGAGTCGCGAACCAGAGCGGATACGTCCGCTTCTCTCGAGCGTCGGGTCTATTCTCTCTTCCTTCTCCTGACTCCCTCTCCTCTTGCCTACCATGTACTGCCCCCTCCGAGAGAGCCCTCGGCCCTCGGCTATAGGGAAGGGCGGGCGGACGTATAGCTATATGCTATCATACGTTACAACAGTAACTGTACAGCATGAAGTTAGCAACAGGGACAGCAGATTAATGATCTGGCAGGAATTTTCAAATTTTCAGTTTTAAATACAGTATTATTTATTAAGGAAAAGTTTAAAATAACGATAAATAATGACAAAATTTACTTGAGAATGAATAAATTTTAAATGAGGGTAATACAAAAATAAGTACATTCAATAATCGATCGATTAAGCGATCCACAATTATAAAAAAATGCTGATGTTTTGAGGTTATGCTCGACTGCAATGTTGTGATGAGACCTAGCTACTTTCTAATTGGCTGAGAAATGATGTTGGACTATATTCATTATTCACATGTATATGCAAGGGTTTGTGTGATGCTGAATTTATATATAAATGAACGACTGTCACAGGAATGTGGCTGTCGCATATAGTGTGGGATTTATAAAATATTAAAACTATGTATAACTTATTAATGTGGCGGGCTTAAGTCACTCGTGCTAAAAAA
>JAPYYV010005984.1:0-14781 GCA_030522625.1 Copidosoma aretas | reverse complement strand
AAACTATGTTTCATTTGAAAAATATGTTTTAACTTCGATTTGAGGTAATATTATTACACAAGTGAATCTCAAATAAACCTTAAAACACATTTTTCAAATGAAACATAGTTTTATTACGTTTAAAACAAAAATTGCTTTGAAAATCGCGCTAGTGTTCTCATCGGTTGGAGGCTAAGTACCAGTTGCGCCATCTGAGATTAGCTTGCTAGGTCGCCCTCCCATACCTTGTACATGTGCGGACTTCCCCTTCTGGTAACACTGGTCGCTAGAGATAGACAATATATATAAATACACACAAGTGACTGTAGTCTAATTCCACAACACTACCTGGCATAAGTCGTAAATGATAAATATTGTATTAAAACTCATTTAGATTATCAGCACTAACCTAAGCAAAATTATATTCATGATCATTTTTATATAATTTGAGTTTGAATGTGCAAAAAATGATAGACATATTATATTTACTTTGCACTACTTGCACTGGAGTATAAAATATCTAGCTTTGATAATATTTCAAACTT
Organism: Copidosoma aretas; assembly: GCA_030522625.1. Taxonomy (NCBI): domain Eukaryota; kingdom Metazoa; phylum Arthropoda; class Insecta; order Hymenoptera; family Encyrtidae; genus Copidosoma; species Copidosoma aretas. Next base: position 14,257 of record JAPYYV010005984.1, on the reverse strand, counting down.
TGATGGATCAAAGTGTTGGACTGCTATTTTCTCAAACAAATAATATCAATATACGCAAAGTACTGTCACGGACGTGGCATAGCCGGCCAGCGCCCGTGGCTTGCACCCGAAAAGTGCATGCTCAGCATTCTGGGCAGCCGGCGCATCGCAGCGTTTCTATAAGAGTACTAATAATGCAGCCGCTCGGGGCGGCGGTCGTGGCTGAGCGGTCAGCGTAAATTTTCGCGAATTCTTAGTTGTCGGCCTCGCCTTTTTGGCGAGACCATTCACAATTAATTTGACATTTAATTCATTTATTACGGATTTACCGGCACTCCATCTATCGGTGAAGTCCCACTTAATACTTCACCCACTCACCCCCTTACCGAGGACCTCTGGAAGTTGTGGCGGACCATCCGTTACAGTACATATACATCTGATGCAAAAAGTTAATCATATTTTATTATTAGCATAAATTAATGTATGCAAAACACTTTTTGACAAATGAAGTTTGTACAAAATATTATTAATTTATGTTATTTATTCAACATGTAGTTTGAGGTTGGATGTCTTTGATGGGATTGAGAGTGCTTGAGGCACTTGTAGAAGGGTCGAATGTAGTCCTGATGAGGCCATATGAAATGGCGAAACGTTGATGTTCGATTGTCGATAAAAACCACCACTCTACACAAGGCTTGTTGTTCATTTAATAACTAATTAAGAAGAGTGAGATTTAAGAGGAATGCGCTAATTTAGTTCAGAATATTATTAATTTAGTTTTAGTGAATAAATAAAAGTTCTACACCATTTTTATTTTATCGTACTACAATGTAATATCAATAGACTAGCATATAGTTAACATTTATTATTTCTGAAAATTATTTTGAAATAAACAACATTCATAAATTATGTTACAATAATATCGAAAGTATAATGGAATATTTCATAAAACAATTCAAATATAAATAAAGGATTTAACAAAAACCCCGACTACTTAAGAAACTAAGATAAGGAATATATTAAGCTATAGAACCAATAATTACAAATAACAATATCTTAATTTTATCCCCCCAATTTCTGGCAGGTGAGGACGCAGATATTAGCATAAAAAGAACACAACAAAAACCGCTGCCAATAAATTAGCAAATAGCTACCTCCAGAACTTTTCTTCTGCTGTTTTTTAGTAAAAAAAAAATTTAATGATGTATCAGGATATTTCGAAATTGCAGAAAGCTACTTTTATGCACTATGAAGTAGAATCATATGATAAAAGATTGATAGTGTTTGACTAAAGCCTTTTTATTCGTTGAGTGATTAGTCAAGACTAATCAAGAGCGGGTAAATTTGAAAATGAGATTTAGAAAAATCAATAAAAAGTGATCTTCATTTGTAGATTGAATAAAGATTAACTGTATGTTATAAATATGAACTAATCATCATTCCTACTTTTTTCCATATAAACTTAAAAAATAATTATCCGTGATTAAATATGGGGGTTGGCGTGCGAAGCGCGTAGAGGGATGAGCCCCTATGGTTATTTCAAAAATGAGATAATAATTTTTTTACCCAAATGAGCAAAAAACATTGTAAAATTATTTTATTTATAAAACAATTTAACCAATTATTTGAAATTGTTAATGAAACCTATGTACGTAATGCATCGGAAATTTAGCAAAAATATTATTGAATTATCATGCATAAGTTTCGAGTTATGATTTTTCGAAACAATCATAGTACAAAAATAAAAAAAATATCAGAAAATAGTGTATCATAATAATAAAAAATAGCGAATGAATCTATTTTTATGCTTCACAAGAAATAATTATTCTTTAGATAAAATTATAATTTATGTATATGCGAAAATAATCAAAAACCTGTTTTTCGACATTAAAAAAATTGTTTAAAAAAACTGAATAAAGTACACAACTATATTTTTATTATTGAACTGCTTCAAGGTGGTTCGCCAATAACACAAAAAGTTTCACGAACTGCATGAAATTTTGAGCGATCATTATCGATGTCAAAATGGACCTACCCTCAAAATTGCAGATCCAATTAACGTCGAAAATTTGGCGAAAAAGCTTTGCAAAAATTTTACTAACAGGCCGATCGATAATGGAAAGCTAATGAACTCATACCAAAACTAAAGAAATAGAACAATAAAAACTCTCACGACAAATAAATAAAAACAATATATTTATAGCTAAGATCACGAGCTTTCTCCTCATACTTTAAAAGTTAGGGGTTAGCGTAGATTTCATTGAGATATTTAATGAAGAAGTTGAATGTTTATCGATTTATCGAAAATATGGACGCTACGTACGAACGCACCACCACACCGCGCGAGATTCAAAATTTTGAATACTCTGCTAACCTTATTTCTCTTTGTATGCTGAAGGCAATTTGAGTTTATGAGACGGATAAAAATTTTTACTTAAAATGAAAGTCATCTACAGAATAATATTCCAATATTTGTTCAAAAGGTACAAAAATAAATTTAAATATTACGTAGGGTATTGGGCGTTGGTGTGTATGTATAATTATTCAAAAAAATAAGGTGGCAGAGATTACAGGTGATACAATGAATTGAACGTTTCACACATAATGTATGTAATTATTAATTATTCTAATAATTTATGAACAATAAATAATTATAATATTTAATATTTTTCTATTAGTTGTGACTCGTGCTTTTCCAATAATGCTTTATCAAAACAAATGCTGCGATCCGTCTTTTTCATTTATTTATAAGTTTCTTGCATAACTTGCTTCGAAATACCAGCAAGAGCAATTTTAATAACAACTCGACGAGATAATTTGTCTCTATATCCTACTAAACTGAGTTTACTCAGATTTGCTAATTCTTTGGCATTCTTTTCTCTTTCTATATCCAAAATACTTTTAGCATGCTCCTTTATCAGATGTTCATCTTTTATTAATTTGTGTAATAATTCCTTTAATACTCGAACATCATCCACAGCGTTATGCATATGGTAGCAGATGGGATGTACGTTGAATAATCTGTTCATAATACGCTTATAGAAAACAATTTTTCATAAAAAATAAAAATAAAAATAAAATAACGCAGCGGAATAATTTAAAATTAAAAATAATATTTTAGTGCTCAATGCGATAGAGCTATTTTTTCACCCGAGAAATAGCAAAACATCATTTTTGACCGTCAAAAATTATTTATTTCATCAATTCATTCTAATCCCTACAAAAAACATTTGACATATTTTTAAGAAAACCTAATTTTTGACCGATAAGCTTCGTCTACGAGGAATTAAAATGTTATAATAATTCTGACCATGACTGCATAGTAGTAAACGCTTCCAGTATTGGGATATATTTTTTTCCTTACACAGACAAAAATTTACGAAGATAGAGCCAGTTACAGTTCAGGAGGGAGGACAAATTATGTCACTATTTCTCCAAATTCACAGCAATCGTGACGTCATTAGCATTCACTCCTAAACTTTGACAAGCTGTACTTTCGTTAATTTCTGTTTGTATAAATATCGAAAAAACATGTGTCCAATATTTTTCTATAATCTAACTGATGGACCTAATAGACTTTTTCATGCAACATCCCGAGCAACATCACAACTAGTATCATAATTATATTATATCTTATAGCTAATGCAGAAAACGGTTTCCCCACCTTCTAGAGGTTGAAAAGATAATATAAGGATATTATTATTTGTAAATTTGTAACTGATCCTTATGGAGCTTGTTTTCCTCTTTTTAGTTATTTAGCCGTTGAATTTTTTTTTTTTTTTTTTTCTTTTTGAATTTCTTAGTTATTTCCTTTGCATTTATTAACTACTTATAGCTTTCGCATCATCAAATTGTTATTGCCTGTCACGTGAACAGAAAGTTTATAGAAAAAGGAGTTTTCAATATTTCCTGAATATTTAACGGAAAAAATATCTGTTTCAGACAAGTTATGATAGACTTTTTTTACTTAAAACAAGTCAAAGAATGTAAAACAAAATTCAATATAAATAAAATAACAATTTTCATGAATAATTTAATTTTCCCAAAATGATAAATTCTATGTCACTGTTACGGTCAAGGCGAATCCAACGATACCATGATTGTCAAATCCGTTGTGCCGTTTAGTCTGTATACAGACTGCGCCAAAGAAGCGGATATACATGCAACATACATACATGCGAAAAACATAATCCTCCTTCTGGCGCAGTCGGATAAAAACCTATTTTTTGTAACTCAGATACCTCTTCACTCATACCGTGCAGGAATGCTTCAAATGCTACTTTACCTAGGTGCTTTTTTAAAAGCTGTACATCATAAACAAAGTCAACAGTCGAATATAACTAGTTAGCTGATTTATATTATACCAAATGGGCCTCCAGCCTTTACATCACCTTGGAGCTTACAAATGTAATATAAAATAGAGATCGAGAATCTTAAACACATTATCGCTGGATTGCAAGCCTATCTCTCTACTATACCTGACCTCTCCGGACGGGTTAAATAACAGTAACTGTGATGATAAATGCGTAACAACGATAAAGAAATCAGGCCATGGAAGACTCACCCCTCCCGCTCCGACCGACGAACCTGAGGTCGTTGAATTTGGCAACCTGATTCTTCATGAGGGCCGTGGAGTTCCTCAGCTCGGCGCAGAAATTCTCGTCGTTGCCGGCGCGCACCGTGACTAGAGTGCCGTCGCCGATCTCGCCGAGCGCGACCACCTTGAAGGCCACCGGTAGCGTCTTGTTGGAGCGCCAGTGCGTCGGAAGCTGGCTGCAGAGGAAGTACGGGGAACCTGTTCGAGTTTTCGGACAATAAGCGTGAGCTGTCTCTCTGTTGTGTTTCGTGTGATGCAGTTGTACGTAGATTAGAGTGGTGTAGGGCGAATGGGGCATCGAAAATGGTTCGAGATGACGAATCTGAATTGCTATTTTACCATTTTTCTCGCGAATCGCTCGTTGTTGAAATAAATATATATTAAAAAGAGCTTCGAGTGATGTTTGAAAGACGGGAACAAGATACATTTACTATTGTTTGCAGGAGAACCGGTTGGATGACTTTTTAGGCTCACATGAGAATCAATGTAATTACCAATAAATTACAATAGGTAAGAAGCACCTTCTCCACTATTGGGGCAGGCGTTCTTTTTTTTTTAACCCTCCACTGGACGGTTTTTCAATTCCGTTAAAAATTGCGCGTTCGGCGAAAGAATCATCTCCAGTTTGCCAAATTGGATCGATTGAAAACAAAAAACCAACTTCAGAAACATAGAACTGCACGTGGGCACGTTTGACTATCTTGGATACTATTTCGTCGAAGACACCTAGAAACACACGTAAGTTTTTAAACCGAAAAAAAAAGGAAAAAAGAAAAAAAAAATTCGAAAGAGCGAAATCTCTGTCTCCCGGTTATTGTCACGACGACTCGTAAAAGGCGCAGGTCCACCATCATCCTCGAATGCCGTTTCTGCGTAATGCAGCGGAAGAGGAGAGCTCGCCCAAAGTCATTACGACTCGAGAAAGAGAGGGGTACTCGGCTCTCATTATATAGAAGGCGACGTGTGTCCGCGACCGGGGCCCACTTAAGTATCGGGCTCAGGGAGCCGAGCTTAATTGGTAGGGTCAAAGTGTGCGGGAGGACTCGCGCCAAGGAATGGAGAGGCTCTGTCTACGGACGCGTTCTGGAATGAAAAGGATATTCAGGTCTGCAGTTGTCGGGATTGAGAGGAGCTTGTCTACGGTTCCGCGAATTTCGGGATGCACGTGGTGCTGCTGCATTGCTGTCTCGGAAGTCGGCGTCGGTTTTTCGGAAACTATAGTCCTATAGTACCGAATAGACTAGGCTTTAAGAGTTAGATTTTCCATCGGTCGTCCCCACACTCCATCGTCCATACGTACTTGGAGCAAAGTTCATGTCTCTTCGAGAGCCCCGGAGGAAGAGGAACCGCAGGAATGTTTGGCTTTGCCGCTGTTTATTTCGCTGATTGATTGGATGCTCGCTTTTTACAAGTCGATTACGAGAAAAGCGCTGGAACACCCGGTTGCATCGGGTAATCATGTGGAGAGTTAATTTTTTGCCGATTGCCGACCAGTGGAGCAGAGAGAGGGAGACGTAATTGTAGGTTCGTTCGAGATGAATGATAGCGAGCTAATGGGCATCGAGGGTAGAAAGATTGATGAAATGTTTGCGTATCGTGTCGAGTGCTCTATTAAAAAAATGTTTACTTCATTGTGATTATGGTAAAAAGTATGTCATGACTTTGCAATGAAGTGTTCTGTTACGTTTTCAAAAGTGCCTTGACGTATTCGTTGTTTAATTTCATGGAAAAAGATCGGTATATGGTTTTTAATGCTCGGTTTATTGTATAGGACAGAGTGTCAAAGTGATTTCTGAGGACCGTTGAGTTTGAACGACTTTTAAATTTTCGGTAACTACCAACATTGAAGTAAATCATTTGTTTTTTTGTCAAATTCACGATTTTAGCGATCGAATCAAGATTCCAATCCAAGTCGCTTCTCGATGCCTTACCGCGCCCACAATTCCTAAGATTTGTCCTTTCACTCGTGATTCTGAGTTTTCAAAATTTTGTCGGTCTTAAACAATTGCTTTCATCATCGACGGCTGTACTTTTAGAACTGAACCGATGCGAGCTCGATATCGTCCTCGAACTGTCCGATCCACTCAACCTTTCAGATCGGTAAAAAAATCGTGAGCATTCCCGCTCGCTCTATCCCTGTACAGGGATAATGTATACGCACCCGTCCTGACCAGCTCGCCGGGGTGCTCGGCCTGCGCCTCGCCGACGAGCCTCTCGGTCCACCAGAGCTCCCCGACGGCCGCGGCCTCGCTCATCTCGCCAGCGGCGCCCGCCGGCTCGGGCTCCGCCGCCTCCTCCGCCGAAGGCTGCTGATGCTGGTGCTGCTCCTGATCGTAGCGCCCCTGCTGTTGCTGCTGCTGCTGCTGCTGCTGCTGCTGGTGGTGGTGATGATGACTACTGCCGTGGGACACGAGAGTCTGCTGCTCGTGGCCGATCGGGTGGTGCTGCTGCTGGCCGAGCTGGTGATGCTGGTGCTGTTGCTGGTGATGGGAGTGCTGCTGCTGCTGCTGCTGCTGGGGGTGGCCCAAGGCGCTGCAGCTCACCGAGCCCACCGGTAGATGCATCCCATCGGCCAGCGGCTCGCGCTCGTCCGATCGGTACGTCGTTGCGTGTTCGGGGTGACGGGATCGTTTGGGTCGGCTTTGTGCTTTACCCCCCCCCCCCCCCGTTTCTTTGTGCTCGGTTTGGTATCCGTGTACGTTGGATTCCCGATTTCTCGTCCTCCCTGTGGTACCCTTTTCGAGGTGCGCTTACAGCTAGCGATGACCGTCTGGGAGATCGTCGTTGGGTTTTTTGGTATTTCTGGCCGATGGCGTCACCGGGACGATCGTCTCTGAACTCGGCGTGCTATTACACGCACTGTTGCCGATTTCGAAATCCCTCCGGTTATCTTTCGTGCCCGTTCAATCTTCTCTCGTCGATCGGGCCTTGCCGGCTGATTGTGCTTCCTCGATAAAAACTTAATTTTCCCTTCAAGCCAGATAGAACGCTCGGTACGCCGCACTTTGCATTGGTCCATGAAATCCTCACTCGCGTCGCGTTGACGTTACTTATCAAACAATTGCACGTGAATGAACTTGCGTCACCCCCGATTCGTGAACCCACGATAAATTCCTATTCACAATCACTGGGCGATTTCGAACGAAAAGATACGAAAACTAATCACACAAAACCGGATCGCGCACGTGCTCTACAAGTATCCGTTCGACCGGTTCGGCGGACACTGAAGCGCGGCATCAACAGGTCCCTCCTCGCGCTTCGCAAAAATCGCAACAACACCCTTGCGCACCGGTCGGCACGTGGTGGCTGCGCCTGGCACACATCGCTCGCTCCTCTTTCCGCCTCGAATCCATGATCCGACCCCGCGGTCGCGCAATCTTCTCGTCAAACTCGCGGAGCCGCGACTCGCCTGCGAACCCTGGCGAAGAACCGCGTCCGCGGTCGGTCCACTCACCGGCGTATCCCCGCGGTCGCCAGCCAGCACGAAGCGTCCAACTCGAGACCCGGACTCCTGTCGCACCGCACCACCATGCTGTCAACGTTCACCGGCTGCGCACGCGACCGCGTAGCCCGAAAGGAGCCAGTGCCCGGCCATCGCGCGCTCAATAGCCGCGAAAGAGTGCGCACAGCGGCAGAGGACACTCGGGCACGGGAGCGCGTGGCGCGAGCGCGTCAGTCGCGCTCGGCGGCTCGCGGCGTAATGCCCGCGCCTCCGCCTTCTCCCTCCCGGCCGTGCGTGCCGTGCACACGCGCGCGCGCTCTCTCTCCCTCTCTCTCCTTCGCGGACGCGCGCGCTGCGCGCTCTCTCCGTCGTTCCGCTCTCTCCCCGGCGCAACGGAGACCGAGATTCCCGGCCGAGTCGAGGTGGGGCGGAGATCTACGGATGACCGATCGATCCTTGAATCGCCGTCCATTGGCTGTCCAAAAAGAGTTGCTTTGTAGGTATAGGTGTGGCAATTTATGATGATTGTGCGACGCAATCGGAGAAGGATGTCATCGCCGGGGGGGATGATCTCGGTGACGATTGTTTTTCCGGAACTGATTCATCTTGGATCGTTCGCATCGACGATTTCGGAAAGTACGAGCTACATTCGCCGGTGTAATATCGAAATCGATCGGTGGTATATGCACCTTGGATCATCAATGATTCAGTCGTTGGAAGAAAGTGCGATTCTCGAAATGTGTAAGCGTTTTCGTAAAAGCCTGCTCGCTATTGATCGTCGCGATTGGTCATCGTACTTTTTTGCACATGATATTTTAATCGGGTTACAGTTGCGCGGATGGTGCATTATTCCTGAGGCGGAAATTTCACTGCGGTCGAACAAAAGAGAACAAGCGTTTTCTGGGTAAATATTTGATTTTCCAATTGATTTTCATGCCAGTCCGATTTTTCAACTCGCTCTCCATAATTCAGTCGAACCGAACTTACTTACGACCGATGCTCCACGAACTTCCAGCGTACCGAGTACTATATTGATCAAGATATACTTACGCCTGCTTAATATGCACGCGTATGTATACGTAACACAAAAACTTTGCGCGCGCCTGCCACCTTTCACGCCCATCCCTCGTGCTCGCCGGCCGCTTCCTTCTTCCTTCGTCTCTTCACTTTTGTCTTGCAGTACCGCGTCTGTTTCTACTTGTGGCCTGACGCTCGATTTTCACAAAAGCACGGACCTCTTTCGCAGGTTGCGCAGCTGAATTTCAAACGAGACATTGACCCTTTCGCCTTTGATTATTAAACCTTTTGGGAGCGGTGTGCTTCCCGAGTACTTTTGGTACAGGATATAATACATGGTATAAGCTGTGACGCAAGGTTCACGTGCTGACGTCGAAGGCATACTACGCATGAAATCGAGTGAATCACAGGTTTTGCGTACGTGGGTTTTTTCTCGTTTTTTCGACAGAGATCTATAAAATTTCCCGTCACAGTTGTACGGTTAAATCACTCTTTTTCTGTTTCTCAACTTGTAAACAAAAAGTGGATCTTGTTGCTTTTGTTGTAACGTCATCGTCGAAGGAAATAGGCATTATTTACGATTCCCTGTGATTTGTGACTTGAGACACTTCTGCACTCGCCTTCATAAAAGAAACCACAAGTACTTCTGATGCCGCAATCGACAATTATTCTCTAATACTGTGTGTAGTCCATCAATTTGACTAACAGTTTTACATCGTTTTGTTTTCAATAGATGATCGATCACATATTTCAGGCAACAATTCGCAGGAATTCGCGAACCCTAAAACTATGATGATGCATCCGATCTCTCAAACTATCCTCAACCGAAATAGACATTACGATCCGACTTCTCACTGTATTCCCAAAAAATGTGACTTATCACTATGCTGTCATAAAAATTTCTCACGAGATAAGAGAAAGAGAGAAAATCAGGCTCCGACTCGTCCGAAACGGGGATCGGTGCCTCTTCGCGTAATTAACACAAAAATCAGCTGAGTCATGGTGCATGGAAATACATAAAAAAGACCTGCTTATCAACAGGCGCCTTGGATCCCTAGATTCTGTAGTACGAATAAAAAAAAACGGAACAGCACTGAAAGTAGGAAGCGCGGCCGAAACGCGGATATTTCGGCGCAGCCGGCTTATCGGCAACTTTCCCACGACCAGGGCCAATATCTCTCGCGCTCTCGCGCCTTTTTGCCGTGATAAGCTCTCTCGCTCCCTTTCTCCGATGAAATTTTCGTTTCCGAGCGCGTACGTACGCATGTGTATTTCCGAGTAGGTTGGCTATTTCTGTCTTCCTCTAGTGTGAATTCGTGTTGAGCGGAAAAGAAGCAGAAAATCAGGAATCCATCTGTTCAGTTGAGCTGTGGGAGTGTAGTTGATAAATAAACAGTCTTGACACGTGCATCTGTTTTAGTCGTGAGACTCTTATCAGTTTTTAAAAGTCTCTTTCGCGAGCAAACGAATTATTGCGAGCATTGTTGAAGTAATCTCAATGAATCGATGTATTAGTAAATGTGTGTAGTCTGAAAAGCTCAATTCCCAATGAATGATTGGTGAATACGAGTTTTTAATGACTTGTAGGGTATCTGCAGAAGCTTCGTCAAAAAAGGGTATCTTCAGAGTTCGAAATAAATCAACATTCGTAACAGTTTCATCGTGGCTCATGAGAAAACTCTAATATTTATCAAATTCATACCGAAGCGAAAAAATGAGTCTCGATTCTTTTCACACAATCGTCAGTGGCGAATGTTATCCCGCTTGTGGTTTCGAACCTGGTTAACCTCAACAAATATCCAATTGCGATAGGATTCCGATTCAAAAAGGCAAATTTCTGATAAACCGACTCTCCTGGAACCTTCCGTTCGCCCAGTGCGCAATTTCTGTTCGCATGAAATAAAGAGCTCGTCCAAACTATGAAGTTGTCGACCTGCCCGATCACTACTGGACAGTCCGATCGGAGGCGCAAGACCGCAGCCCAAGACGTCTCTCTTCTCGCGGTTAATCGGCCAAGTGTTTACGTAGCGGCATCAAAAGTGGAATTCCAGGAGACCGACGCACGTGCGATCGGCCGATCAAGAAAATCCCTGTCTTACTGTAGAGATCGGCTGCGTTATGCGCGCACATACACACGACCGTAACCGCATTGGCCTCCCCGCTTTCGATTTCGGACGCTTTAGTAGACCACAGTTGCGATTAACGGTAGCGTTTTGCGGGGCCCCAAAGCGGTGGCGACGGTGGCAAAATGGCTACCTTGTTTTCGCGCACCCGCGCATCCTACGCGCTTCAATGCCCGTGCCGAGTTTAGGTGGGCCGCACGCATCGGTGGTAAGTACATAAGCTGCGTCTTGAAGTGCGCATGAGTCTTCGTGACAGTGGTAAATTGATTCGTCCGTGCCTTTGTCTTTGGCTTGATTATAGAATAATTACGGAATACGTTCTGAGATGTATACTGATAGTTCGTTGAGTGGGGGAAGTCTAACGTCGCATCATCTCAACATTATACTTAAAAATCGTCGAGACTCAACATTTTTTCACGGTAAAGTCGTGTACATACCAACCATACGAAATTTGTCACGGTTACTAATTTTTTGGTGGATATGGAACGATTATTTGGTTATTATAACCAATTGAATTATTTGTGTAACGATTTGATTGTCAAACTATTTTCAACCACCAATATTTTTTGATGCTCCAACTAAATTTTTTTGTCCATCCGTCGTTGACTTGTTTCCGTGTCAAACAATTGGCAGTGTGATAATGACAGGAGCAAACTACCCTTGGTACCATCTTGCAAAGTTACACATAGATGACACATAGGTACATTTTCGTAACTTTTCGTCAATATTTGCGAACGTACCCCAAAAGACTCCCCTCGCTAAAACAACGCCATAGTTTTGGTAATTCTCTCTCTCAGCACCATAACAAAGTCATACTTGAATCGCAGTGAATAATTGACCAGCGCCACCGTACCGATGTCATTGGCTCCCGACTGCCGAGCCATGAGTATTTTCCTCTCCCCACACCGGCCGACCGTCTCTCGCTCTACGAGTAGCTTTTCCCGTCACCTCCTGCAAGGTCCCAACGAACGAACCGCCCAGCCGGCTCGGGAGGAAACTCCTCTCTACCTGCGTACACCTCACCGAGACCCGCACACAGCCGAGCTCCTTCCTCCTCGACGCTACTACTACGCGCGCTGCGCCCAAGTCGCTCTCGCAGCAGGGGGGTGGGTGGAGCGGTTGGCTCGACAAGCTGGGAGGCTTCCGTCGGCCCACCGCCGCCACCACCACCACCACTACTGTCACTATACGACTGTACGCCTGCAGATTCTCCCTCCCGCCCTCCCTTTCTCGCTCTCTCTCTATCTCTCTTTGCTTCGAGTCGCTCTCTGGCTCCGCCTTCGCGTGACGGACACTTGTTACGCCTCGGCACGACCCTCTCTCTTGGACTGCAGTGAGCTGAACGGAGCTTATATGCATGCACGTTTGTGCAAGTCCACCGTGTATCTTATACTTACGTTATACCAATACTCCATGCGTCTGATTCTGATCATTCGATATCTCGGTGATAGATGCTAGTTGAGCGATTCGACCGTCACATAACCAAACCCCGCACGTCATGAAAGTTATGTGACGGTTATGTGACGATCTAATAGCTCAATTCCCACCTGTAGTTACGAGATATCAAATGATCGGGATCAGCGCCCATCAGGGGCCCGATCGAGCACTTCGAGATGCGCGGTCGGATTCGAGCTTGACCGTCATATGTATCCTGGAAAACTTAAAATAAAACATGAAAGATACTTTTTAGATTTTCATCATACACAAAGTCTGTTATAGGACGGTCAAACTTTAATGCAATCGCGCATATCGAAGTGCTCGATCGGGCCCCAGTACTCTTAACTCTCACGGGGTGCGTTCCGTAAGCTCCACCAGTTAGGTCACGTGATTATTTCAGATGAGAGCAAGGGAACAACATTATATCGCTGTCCCTCTCGCACATTTTTTCAAATATCACGTGACCTAACTGGTGGAGCTTACGGAACGCACCCACTGGCTCTCCTGGGTAGAGCCCCTGCAGTAAACGATAAATCGCGAAATCGCGAATTTCTCTCGATAATTTCTAGATCGTGCATGCGCTCAGCCGATTAATGGTTAAAGGGATTTTTAAGGGAAATTTGCTATTTTGCGAATTCAAGTAGCGCAGCAGCACCATGCTGTTAAGAATGTATCTTTTTTTTTTAAACGTCATGCACTTCGAAGTCCATCGTAAAGAGGTTCGGTTGACATCGCATTACGTCGACTTTTTGATACATCGCCCATCGTGATAATAAAGCCCCTGAAGGTATACTTTTTTTTTTACCTACGCGTAGAAGTGTCTGTATACTTAAGGGCATGCATATAATCTGCTGTACCGACTTACCTCAATAACAGTTTTTGCCCTTGCTCGCTAGAGACTTAACAGAACGAGTTTTCCTTCAGAGAATCGGCATATAATTAATAAATTAACAACGCTCAGGTCTCATCGACGAAATATTTGCAATTTAGCAATTGCACACTTTGTACTTCATGTATACCTGTATGCGCCATGTTGTCAACAGCTGTCCACTCGAGCGTACCTATATAGGTGTACATGAAGTACAAAGTGTGCAATTGCTGAATTGCAAATTTTTCGTCCATGAGACCTGAGCGTTGTTTATTTATTAATTATATGACGATTCTCAAAAGGAAAACTCATTCTGATAAGTCTCTAGCGAGCAAGGTGAAAAACTGTTATTGAGGTAAGTCGGTACAGTAGACTATATGCATGCCCTTAAGGTAGTACTAGTAATATTGCGGCACAAAAATTAGCGCCAAGTCTCTTCACCTCATATTTTGGCTGTCAAGTCTATGGATCAGTATACCTATGTAAGGAAGTATACTACCTTAGCATGATTTTTATTTCCCCGTCCTGCTACAATTGTCGGTAACATAAATGTCTCTTTGTACAATATAATATTAGAACGGTTAAACGCGAGCATGCAGAGGCAATGTTACTAAGCACAGTGTGGGATCAATTATTGTAGTGTAAACCATGTAACTGTAAAAGAGAGAACGGTAAATAATTAACATTGAATGTCATTTCTTTGTTTTACAGGTAAGAAGTGTGATCATTGTAAATATTGTAAATAAGAAAGTATGTCTAATAATTAATACAATCTTTGTTTTACAGAGAAACCT
>JAPYYV010005983.1:7653-22434 GCA_030522625.1 Copidosoma aretas | reverse complement strand
CCCATCTGTTCTTAAATTTATGTAACTGCATCTTTTGTAATGCGTATATAAAGGACTATCAGTCCGTGTACTTTGTTAAATAAATAAATAAATAAATTTTTTTAAATCATTTACTTACTGATGATAATTCGGATAAATTATGACTAATTGTTAATGAAAATTATTTTCTTAATGATGAAACTAAACAATATTTCTTAACTCAGATTTCATAAAAAAAAAAAAATTTACAACTGATAATAACTGCTATGAAGAATTACTAGTAGCATACAACAGATCAACGATACATATTATTATCCCGGCCCAAATCCCAAATCTGGACTTTATTAACCGTTATTGTTAGTTACCTTTTTTTTAATAATAATTATATTAACGAGATTATTTCCGCGTGGGTTATTTAACAAGAAAATGTACACACTAGAATATGGCAAAATTTATAAAACAATTTTCTTATAACTCCTAAAGTACCCTACCTTTCGTACTAGAATATATTTTTATTATCTGATTGTAACAGACAGCTCTATTAATTATTACGAATTTAGTACTATGCATGGGTGCCGAGCATCCTCAAGTCGGAAAATGATTTGCCCAGGCCCTAGACTCATAAAGTAGAAGCAATCAAAGTTACACAATACCACACCGAGCAAAAACGTGAACGGAAAAACATTTTTTTTCTATTCTCACTAATAAACTGAACAGATGATTGATATCAGTTGAAATCTCATAACAAGGAAGAAGTGCAGTTATACCAAGCTCGTGTGTATACATTGAGTTGTGTGAAAAGTCATCGGAGCATTCGGAGTATTGGAGCCCGATTAGCCCGAACTCGCCCAACTTTCGCAAACGAGCAAATCTATATAGATAACTATAAATTATCATCGAAAAAGGAACCAGGAAAATAAAGGAGGGTATTTTCAAAGATGAAATCTATTTTTTCAACTCAATAATAAATCATGACAAAAAAAGTACTCATTGGGTTATTGTTAATTAAATTTCATTTTTCAATCGCACAAGGCTTGAACAAATTTTTTTTGTTCGATACTTCACAAAAATTTAAAATTGCTATACTTAAAAATATAAAAATTTTACCTTACAAAAATAATTCAACATTATTTTTCCAAGAATGTAATATTGCAACGTAAGTAAAGTTAATACGTTTATACAATTTTCTTTTAAAAACTAATGTTATGTTAAACAGTCTAAATCAGCATATATCGACTGATTACGCCGCTTGAACTTTTTAGTATTTGGTTCACTTTTTTTAAAATTTGAGTCTTCTTCTTCATCTTTAAGCATCTGATTAATAGTTCTAGGGCTTTTCGAAGCATTCAGTTGATCTTGACTTTCCTGAGAACTGTCTTCACTGTTTATAGAACTAATAGAAGTATTACTATCATTTCTCGCAGCTGGTAGTTTTAACGGAGTCATACTTTTTTTTTCTGAAATTGGAGGATTGGATGGTGTAGTATCAATTATAAAGCTATCTTCTGTAGAGTATGACAAGTCAGTAAAAGAATCGGTATGTTTTGATGAATTTGGAGAAAAACTAGTATTTTTGCTGGAATTAAACTCATAATTTGTAAAATTAGTGGTACGTTTTAATAAGGCTAATGGATCACTTATAGCGAGCTTACTACAAAATTCAGTGGTCTGATCATTCAACGCTAAATGAGGTTGACTAACGTGTTTGGTAGATGTTTGAGGGCTATAGGGTTCAACAGTTTCTTTAAAATTTAATGGTACTACTAAATCACACTCAAGTTTATTAAAAATAATCTCCTTTTCTTCATTGCTTGGATTAAAAATCCACTTTTCATTGTTGATTGGGCCAGGCATGTAGCAAATATTACTTTTAACACTTAACAAATGGTTGGTTAAAAATAATATAGTTAACCATTCTAAATCGTACGAGAGTTGTATTGGCAAACTTGCATCATGTTCTACATCTATGATCTGTAAAAATTGTCTCTTGGGTAAGCATTTGTCTAATGCTAAGAACTTTGTTGCTTTTGTCTTGTCGTCATTTGTCACGCAAGCTGTAAATTTACAATGCAAATGTGCAGAAAACCAGTGTGATGGATAGTGACACTTCAATAGTTCCATGGCTGGTGGACTTCCAAGACGACCATTTTCAATGTCATCTTTAAAAAAAGGCTTTTTTCTAATTAATGCATTAACATTTCCATAACTAGTCACTCCTTGGGGCCAGTCATGGGACATAAAAATATCAATTTTTCCTGAAAGCTACACGAAATAAATTAGTTGTATTGATACATGTATGGGCCTCACTAAGAAAGAGAAGTGTAAATACTGTAAATACTATTCAAAAAAATTGTTCAGAATATTACCTGCTTTAGCCTATACACTTCCAAATTTCTAATATGATAAGCACTTCGTATTGAGCTATTGTTGTAAGGAGGGAATTCGTAATGACCCTTCATGAAATCATGTGACTTGTAAATTCCTGAGAGACCTGCTATTCTGATTCCTGCAACACTTACAACACTAGCGTACCCTAGGTAATAGATATTTGGTGCTACCCAACCTCCGTAAGCTAATTCTTGGAGATAATTTGAAGCTTCATGATTTCCACCGATAAAAATTGTGAGGCATGGAGCAACATTTTCTCCATTATAATACCTAAGTAAAAGGAATAATGAAGGCAAATGTTGTAGTAATTACATGTACCATACAAAAGGACAAACAAACACGTATACATACTTGTAAAAAGTTCCCATGTCCTTGTACTTGTCAGGAACAGCCATACATTTTAAATCTGACCAGTTTCTAGTGGACTGAAAATCTCCACAACACAATAGCAAGTCAACTTTTTTTCCATCCACTTTTTCAGCTTCGGCAATCGCATTGTAAATGACCTCTAATTCGCCGTGAGCACAACCCTCAACAGCAATCCTCATTTTAACAATTCAAGATTTTTTTATCACTATAGTTTTGACCACACGACAACTATGTTATTTTTTGAGTCGTTAACACATGGGAAAAATAATACGATGAATAAAAACAAATGCGAGCGTGCATACGTAACCTAAAATACGTATGTTTCTTCTTCGACAGTTCGACGACGCTCTCTAACACTATATGACTATATAACTTATAAGTACCAGAACTATATACTATGTATTAATGGCAGACATTAGACCAAGTCCATCGTCCATTAAGATAAGACATAAGAGATTGGTCATTGAACTAATTATTTATGGGGCTATATACTTATGGGCGTGAAGTGACTCAAGTGACGCACTCACGGTCCCTATATCTACATGACATCATTTCATTAAAATCCAAAATCCGAGGACATAGAAAATTATCAATTAACTAGCAGTGAGAGCTGAGAGAGAGAGCTGCACCCGGAATCCTCTATCCAACTTAATAATTTTATCTTATAAATTATACTTATAGATCAGCTGAGCTGATACCTTCTGCTTAACTGAAATCGGCCAATTCCCTCTCAATAGAGGTCTCAAGAAGATTTTTCAAATGTTGGAGTAGGGGGGAGATACCCTTATTGGCCAAAACAATGCACCTCATTTTTTACTGAGGCTAGAGCAACGTTCTGATTCGCCGATCCAAATTCTGAAATATTTTTAACAGCGTATATACCACCGTTAAGTTAAAAACAATATTGTTATCTCGCACTATGTTATTCGTAAAATTATTATCAACTAATAATTTAGCGCCTTGAGTGATTTGCTCGCTTCGATCGTCAATTCGTCAGCACTTAGCGTAAAACTCCGCAGATACAAGTATATATAGGGCCGGCCTAGTAGTTCCACTTCCAGCTTCGATCGTTTTATCCAGAAGTATATAATATCGTACATCTTATTCATGCTTTACGCATATATCGCTCACTGAATCCTCATAAGTGCGAGAAGAGTCGGCCAGGTCGGCCTCACTCCTCACGATTTTCTCATTCAGTAGTAAGTACTGTGCCGTTGTGCGAGAGTTTGGGCACGCTTAAGCACTTACTGGAGAATCGGATCTTCTCTTTTACGAAGTTGAATAGTTATACTTTGGAAGACAAAAGCGCTAATTTTCACGACAATAAGACATCAAACTTCAACATGGTAAGAGATTTTCTCTCCAGCAATACTATCTATGTATAAATAAGGGTATCTTATCTCGTCTCCTGACTCTCCAAGCCCTTATTGCCACTCTTACAGCAACTGGCGATACAAAATTTACTCGACTGCTTAAGTATGCATATTTTTTGTCCCGATTGATTTGAGTATTAGATTCCCCACTTGTTAACTGCTTCAACTTTTAAGTCACTTCCTCTCGTACACTTCTTCTGAACATGAATATGTATATATGGGGATAGATCATACGATCTCCCTCACTGAATGATAGTGAAAATTTTTGTATTATCAGTATGCTTTTATCATTTTTACTTTTTGAAATATAGAAATTTTATTCTTTTCAAAATAATCCTGTTACTGCCACATCAAAACTTTTATGTATTTTTACTTATAAAATTATTTTACTGATATATATGTTTAGATATCATATGATACATATCTATAACGTTATCACCAGTTGCTCAAGTATATGCACACAGCGTAAATTTTTGTTATCAGTTATATTAAAGTAAACAATTTTCTATGAAATGCTTGTATTTACCGGATAATAAACTTTTAATTGTAATAAAATACATTCTGTTGATTAAATTTTTTTTTTTTTTTCAGGCTGAACCTATAAATGTTGTTGTTACTGGAGCAGCTGGGCAAATTGCCTATTCGCTGCTCTACCAGCTTGCTTCAGGAACGGTATTTGGTCCAGAGCAACCAATTAACTTGAGATTACTTGATATCACGCCTATGATGGGAGTTGTTAAAGGAGTGATAATGGAACTGGAAGACCTTGCTCTACCTATTGTTAAAGGTCATAATTTTGTCATGTTTTAATGCTGTTGTTTAAAAAAAAAAAAATCAAGAGCTCACCACATAAAAAAATTATTAAATTTTCAGATGTTTTACCAACTGATGACCCAAATTCAGCGTTCAAAGATGCAGAAGCTGTATTTTTAGTTGGAGCAATGCCCCGGAAACAAGGAATGGAAAGAAAGGATCTTCTTGCTGCTAATATTAAAATTTTCAAGGTCCAAGGAGAAGCACTTGACAAGCATGCTAAGAAAGATGTTAAGGTTTTAATCGTTGGGAATCCAGCAAATACAAATGCTTTAATCTGCTCACGTTACGCTCCTTCTATAGCAAAGCAAAACTTTACAGCTATGACAAGGCTGGATCAAAATAGAGCCAAGGCTGCCTTGGCAGCAAAAATAGGAGTCGGGGTGAACCATTTATTTTTATGCTAAATCTTAGTTAATATGATTTAAATAAATCATCATCTGAACAGAACTAATTTTAACATTTAGGTTGAAAAAATAAAAAACGTTATTATTTGGGGCAATCACAGTTCAACTCAGTATCCGCATGCAGCTCATGCTACAGTAGAAGTGAATGGAGTTACTCAGCCAGTTTCCAAGGTTGTAGATGATATGTGGTTAAATAAAGTATTTGTTGAAACAATCCAGAAACGAGGAGCTGCTGTGATTGCAGCAAGAAACTTGTCATCAGCTATGTCAGCTGCTAAAGCTGCTGCGGATCACATGCATGACTGGTGGTTTGGTACAAAGCCTAATGAGATTGTAAGCATGGGAGTTGTATCAGACGGAAGTTATGACATTCCAAAAGATATAATTTTTTCTTTCCCAGTGACTATAAAAAGTAAACAATATGAAATAGTACAGGTGAGTACAACTACTAATTCTTGATGTATACAAGACATTGATCTATAAAACAATTTTCTTTAATATAGGGGCTAGCCATTGATAGTTTTGCCAAATCTAAATTAGATATAACTGCCAAAGAATTGGAAGAAGAGCGAGTGGAAGCATCTTCCGAACTACAGTGACTAGATGACTGTAAAATCCAAAATACTTCTGAAGAGACAATATCTAAATTGTAAGAATCGATGGGGATTGTTTTTTAATTGTGTCAAAAAAACACATATCAAAGAATTCTAGCTCGTGTACATTGAAATCGTAAATATTGTAGAAATGGCGATAATAAAAATTCATGATTCAATATATTTCTTTTTATTTTCTTTCATAACAAAAACAATCATTTTTATCATTGAATTGCTGGTTAAAGTAATTCGATTCGAGTATTTGATATATTTTATTTTTTCTTCATTTTGTACATGCCTAGGACATTATTAATTGTTTTTAAATCTTTGTAAACAACATAATTTTAAAAAAATATTTTCATAAATATTGCTATAATAGTAAACGTAAGCGTCCAAAATCGTTTGGTCAAAATAGTTTTATTCTACATCGAAGTTGGACATTGTATTAAATTTCACGTTATCAATTAATTTTTCTTGAAATTAGTTTAAATTTATATGATTTAGCTGACTTTGAATACTACATGCTCATTAATTATGGTTATATTTTAATACTAAAGACGCACTACTTACAAAACTGACTAACAACAATAAAAATAACTCGTCGATAATATTATGTCCATTTACTATTTTCTCAGTAGCAACTACTTTTTTTGTTTTTCATCTATGACGCTGCACTTTTTCTCCGCACACTTATGTAATATCTTTTTATCACACGGCACATATTTCTGTCTAATAAAACTTAATTTTATTACAGACATAAATAGTTTATTAAATTGTAAATATTTGTATGTACTAGATACTTTTTTTGTATTGATGTTTCAAATTTTAATAGTTGGTAACATTTCATAGATTTTTTAGGCGCGATTCGGCTTCAACTGTATTTTTTTAAAGTTCATTAAATGTTTTACGCAAGATGGTTTTTGCAATCATGAAGTTGATCGTGTCAATAATTTGTCTTAATTTATTGTATTGAAGCAATTAAAGCTAGTAATAGTGATAAAACGAGAAAAATATTTATGTATTGGATAACGTATATTACAAAAATCGATCGTATCAATAATAGACTTTCGCAATCATGTTTCTGCGAACGTAGAAAATTACTTACTATATAGCTTACAGCTATAAACGGCTCTTCCAACACACGTACAATAAGCAATACTCTCTCTTTATTATATTTCTTATTCAAACGATTAGTGAAATTTAAAAATTCTAAATGTACATGTCGTTATTTAACAATCATAATAGTACACATTCCAAAAATATTTAATTTAAATGAAAACCTCTTTCTCGGGTAGCAGCCAAAAGTTTCTCTTTGAGAATTTCTTCAGTCGGATATTCTGGTAGTTTTAAGTAATGTACACAAGTATTAACAGACGGATAACCACCAGATCCAGCATCAACTTTTCGAACGACAGTCAGTCTGGGATGTAAATTGCACAATCCACCTGGAGGCAGTGCTGAACATCCTGTGGCAAATTGTAAGAAAGCTTTTCGTTCTGCACCCGTCAGCGACATCAAAACATTAATGAATCTCTGGAATCCAGGGCTAAAAAAATGAAAATTTTTCATGGAGAAAAGTAAATAAATACAGCTTTTTAGTCACAATGGTATGAATTAATAAAAAATAAATACCATTCTCTGGTATAACCTAATTTTGGTTCTGTATAGTTCAACAAATCTTCTCTGGTCCATTGAGGATTTTGTTCACCGCAAAGCATAGTTCTTATTTCTTCGGGATTGAAGGCGTATAATTTTTCCATTGGGAAGACTTTAGAAAAACCTGCTTTCAATGCTTCTAACTGTCGGGCTATACCCTGGTTAAAGCAATAATTGATTGTAAGTTCTGTGTATTCCTTGGCATTTTCTATAGTCACAGGAATATCTACACCTCCCTCCTCCTGTAACTCCACGTAATCGTACTCGAGTACTTTTGAACTAGGTGAATAAGTCATCGTTAAAGCTAAATCTTCTATTGGAACAGATGTTCCGGAAGGGTGTGGTATTAAGAGTGTTTCGCCAATAAAACTATCCTCAACGGACGACGAGTGCCCTTCCGAGACAGCCCTTTCTCGTTTGGAAATTAAAGTTTGAATTTCTTTCAAGAACTTTCCTCTGACTGGGTCTACCAGTACAAGATCATCTATTTCTAAAATACCATCATACCATGGCGTTGGCTCCAGTTCATCAAAATTGTCCTGTGGTGAAAAATACAAGAATCGGTTAGGTATATTTTTTTGTTACAAACTTTAATATACCAAATAATTTAGTAATTTGTTCAGACCTTATCGTCTTGTTCACTTTCCTCTGATATAAAGCTGCTGGCCATGCTTGAAGACATGCTTTCTTGCGTCGTGACGTTTGAAGTGGTCAATCCTATTCTTTCATTCACGTTATTTGCAATATCACCCCGGCACATTAATTTTAAGAAAGGCCGCGAAAGTGGCAAATCTACGAGTCTATTGTCTTGCAAAACTTTTGCCAGAAAAACACCGAAGAACCAAAAGTATCGCACAGCTCGGTCGCACGCCTCTGAGTTTTGCGGAAGCGGCGCTGGGAAAAGTCCACTTGATCGAGTGACATAGAATCCAGGTGCACGCTGACGCTCGCTGTGATCTCCCATCAATTGCGTCTCGTTTTCAATACCGTGATGCTCTTCGTCGTCACAAAGCCACAATCCCAAGTCTTTCCGTTGAAGTTCAGCCGCAACGAGAGCGAAAAATTCAAGTGTTGGACCCAAACCTGTGCCCTCTTCTCCAACAAACTCTACTTCAAGTATACTTTTTCGATTCGCATGTATCTGTAAAATTTAATTGTAAGATTTATCAAGTTTTCGTCCATTCAGACAACTCAAAGAATACATGGATCAAATAAAATTTTACCTTGAGAACCTGCTCCGCCCAATCCAATAATTTTTCTCCTCTTGGCACACTAACTCTTTCGTGCTTTAATCTACCCACCCTGAATTCGTGTACGTCATCACGCCTTGGACTAAGTCCAGGAGCCCTTTGCCTCTCTAAAACGGCGTCACGCTGCGTTTGAAGCCAAACGATCGATCGGGATGCTCCAAAAGCTGTGCAACTAAAGTAAAGTCGACGAGTCTCAAAAGGCAACAAAAATGGACAACTCCTGGCAAGCTCCTCGCACCAACTGGGAAGCGCTCCAGCGGCCAGAGCCAGTGGATCTTGAATCTGTTGTGAAATTTTGTTGGTAATTTTTTTAGACGTAAAATCATCCGGGTGTACCCAATTGGCGTCTGAGGTGTCTTGATCGTGAAGGACGCGACTTATGTTAAAGTTACCGCTACCAGGACTTGATCCAAGTACGTAAACGTGTCGTAAAAGTTGAAGCACGTCTTCAACAGTACATCCGTTAGTGTTTTGATTTATGCTACGAGGGTACAAATTAACTATGGGTGTGGTTCGCCCAGAAGACTCGTCATCTCTAGCTTCTTTATATATTATGCTGAAAAAGCCAAACGATATTTTATTACGTATTTGATACTTTGAGGTTGTTAATTATTTTACGCTATGGCTTACGTATAAATTGGTTCCCATATTCTTCTGAGCTTCTCTTGCTTGCTACCTAACTCAGTGAGTTGCATTAACTGCTGCACCGATTGGAATATACTGGCATGAGGATCAGTCAGGGGAATTTCCACATCAGAAATACCAGGTAGCCCAGGCCCTTTGAGAGAAAGCGACAATTTTGGTCCGATAGCTGTAGATGATCCAGGGTGGGTTAGTACCCGAGTTTCGGTTCCTGGTGGTGGAATTTCCAAATCGGTTGTCTAAAAAATTAAATACAACAATTATAGAGTATAAACCTAAGACTATCGAAATGTCTCAAACAAAGCTCACCTGATTAACATTTGTTCTGCCAGGTCTTGGATCAAAAGCAGGAATTAAAGCAGAGAATTGACGCTTCAGCACAAATTCATCGTCCCAAGCTCGTCTTTTACTACTTGGAGGTACAGGTTCTTCTTCCATAAATGCAGCCAGTAGATTGCGAGTGACCATTACATCTTGATAGTCTCCTTCATCCGCACCTTCCTCTTCATTTTCTTCGTCGTCATCAACTTCCTACAGTATTAAAAAAATACACTCATCACTCCAATGATTACAAGCTAGTCAGAGCACGAAAAAATATGAATACAGTAAATTACCTGGTCATCATTTTCATCGTTGTCGTCTTCTTCTTCGGCTAAAACACCATCCTCATCATCTTCCAATTCAGTGAGAAGCGTTGCTCCTCCAGTTGTACGGGCTCCTCCAATACTAGAGGCTGCAACTTCACCGCACGCTTCTAAAAATTCTTCAAAACTGACCTGCAACAACACATATTAAACAAGTTAAAAAAAACTTGTCCACGTTGAAAAAATTTGACGAAACAGATCCAAGTATAACATGTACCTACCAGTTCACTGTCACTACTCGTGCTGGTCAAAGACATTGTAAGAGTTTGTCCTAAGCCTCCACTACCAGCGGGTCCGGAGCAAGTTGTTGTGCCCGGTATTTGGTTACTACTTGTTAAGCTCGGATAGCTTTGAGCAGTGCCAAGCAAGCCACCTGGGAAGTTTGAACTTAGAGCTAAGCGTACTAGACTAGAAACCGGATTTGATCCTCGTGAATTAGAATTTGGAATGTTATTCGATGTTATGTGTTGACTACCAGCTGGACCTAAGATATGGTAAGCAATTATGATTCATACAATCAAACATATTCGTATAAGTGGAGTTTTTTTTTAATGACTCACCCAGAGTTCGTCTGCGAGCCATTGCAGCAAAGGTTTCCAACAACCCAGATGCTGCAACTGGCTCCAAAGTGTTGTTAGAGTTATCACTGCAAGCGAGGTTCGGTACAGATACAGACATTGGATTGGTAGTGACGACAACTGGGCATCCAGCTCCTGTATTTTGCGAGGACGAGCTTGAATCTTTATTTTTTGGACAGCAATCCTTTGATGCTTCGAAATAAAGAATTATTCATTAGTCTGACAAATTTTTATCAAAAGTGTATATTATTACCTTCAATAGCTCCAACAGTAGTGGTAGTAATTGTGTTTGCTGCAGTAGTCGTGTGATTTCTTTGAGCAGGTCGGATTCTCATGGAATTTTCATCCGTCTCTCCAGATACGCTTATCCTGACTGGAACTAGGCCGAGTAACTCACCGCTAAGAAAACTATTTGTATTATTTCGTAACCTATCAGCTCCCTCGCGCATACGGTCAAGTACTTCAGCAGCTTCGAGATTGAACAGACCACTTGCAGGCTTCAAATAAATATTATAATTGTTTAAAGCTGTCTATTTTATGTAACGAAAATAAAAAGGCCTCGATATACCTTGTTTCCACCACGAACTGCTGATATCAAGGGTTTGGAACTATTAGCAGTGCGATTACTGTTGCTGTTTCCTGAAGTGGATGAACAATCACTGTTAAAGGCCAGACTTTCAACGATTGTTGCCAAATCACTTGTAACAGCTGCTGTATCGGGCCTGGGATGTAAGACAACTGAAAGCTCGCCTGATGAATTCACTCCGCTTTCTCCAGTCACAACAACTGCCTCGGCACGAGTCACGGAAAGGACACTTTCAGCTATGGATTCCGCAGCCTGCTGTATGATTAATTTTTTTTGATAGATTAAAAATTTAGAGTGACTTAGAATTTTTTAACGAAAAAAAAAAGCAAAAAAACAAGTTTAGTTACTTTAGCTGCAAGGTTATCAGCGCTTGCCGCTTGATCCGTTGAAGCAACGGAACAGCGAATTCCCGTGTCAGTACAGTAATCAGGTAAACTCGGTGTACTATTAGATTTCCGACCTGTCAATACTCCAGTTCCATTTTTTAATTTTGCACTGCTGTCAGTTGTTGAATCCATACTAGCATTGCCACTGGTGCAAACTAATCTCAGATCGAATTTTCCTTCTGCACCCATTCTATATGAATTCGAGCATCCGTTGTCCCACGTAACGTCGATCCATCCATTGTGAAGCTCTCCTGTTACTGTTCCTTCGCCTGGAGGCACGCCATCTTGGTCTCTCCATTTCCAGTCAAGACCACGAGCTACTCTAGCTCCCGCGACTAAATGTCTTAAGACTTGTGTTTTAATCACGCGTCTCTGTCGGCGCATACAAGCTTCGGCCTCTTTGGCTGCACGACCCAAATCTTCACAAACGCCCGTCACTTCCCCGTACACTTCGAAGCCGGATACCGATAAGTAGTGAGTTTGACCAGAGGCATTTTTACCGGTTTGTTGTAAACGCAAGTGGCGCCAACCTTGCGTCTCGTCACTGGTTACCGATGGATCCAGAGTCCAAGTGGCCGTACTGCCAGGCTCATTAAGAGAACAATCGTCTACGTGTGCATGCAAGGTCGTCCAATTAATGCCGTCTCGTGACGCCTGAAAGATTCAAAATATCATTTGATACAAAATAGTGTCAACAGAAGCTCAACCGAATATCGACGATATTAAATACAATACTATACCTGAAACATCCAATTTCGTAGGGCACTCTTGCCGTAGCCTCTTGCGTGTCGCAAAGTGTAAACAGTTGGAATGATCCAGACACCCATATCTATAGAAAACCATGCTCTTTTGTCGTCATTGGTGTGACAGTTCATAGCAGATGGGTCTCGACTGAGAATGTCTTCGAGATGTCCGTAAGGCAAATTACGACCGTCACTGGATGTAACCACTACGAGACCGTATTGACCAGGATTTACCCATTCGGGTGAAGATCTTGAAAGATAATTAAATTATTGTAACGTGCAGTTTATTTTCATTAGTTGATTAGTACTAGAATTTTTACTCACTTGGCATTCGTTCCAATCCAATATATCAATCCATTGTCGTCAAAATCATGCTGATACTTGAATGTTAATCTACTAACTTCTTTTAATTTTTTAACAAAAGTAAACGTTGATCTGTCGTGGTCATGCCATTGTTTTGCAACCATTTTTAGTAAGTGATTTTCTAACTGTTGAACTGTACTTAGGGGTTCCATTTTCAAATTTCTACCAGTCCTGTCGATCAGAGCACTTTCACTAGAGGATTTTTCCAATCGAAACCTTAGACGCCTCGTTAAAATCTACAAACAACAATAATTCACGGATTATAAACTAAAAATAATATGTAAAATGAAAATGAAAAATACACTTACTTGTAGCCCGTATCCGGATCCTGGTGTATCATACAAGTAAACCGGTAATTTTTCGATGGATTCCAATACGGATATAAGCTTTTGAACGAGGACTTTAGCAAAATTATCACCTTTTGCAACGTCTTTCGATTGAAAACAGCTTTTAAAAACTGATATCCTTTGCAATCTTAATTTATTCATTCTAGGTGAAAGCTGTTGCGCACTCGTGTTGGCAGGTGCAGCAAGTAGCGCGAGGAGCGCTTGTATTAGACCGCTAGAGTGTAATTCATAGGCTGAAACTTTTCCTTCTTCATTCAGCAAGACTTTTAGTTCGTCAAGAGCTTCCTGCAATATCGAACGCCATTCACGATTTCCAGACTGTTGTTGCTGCCTTTGACAAGCTCTTTCGATTTGAGAAACTATCGCACTGAGTTTTGCTACAACTCCCCGAGGTTGTGCTTGAGCTGCCTTGAAATAACACTCGTAGATATCTTGAGCTTGATTTCTGACCTTTTGCTTGATAGCTTCCATTTTCGAGCGCAATCTTTTGCCGCGTTTGCCTGCCCAACCTGCTGAAAATTCTGGTCCTACTTGAGCGTATAAGTTTTCATTAATATCATTGAATATGGCTTTAGTATTTGTTAAATAAGAGAAAACAGTTCTTACCTAAGCTCGTTTCTGCTGTGAAAGAGTGTTTGGTACCTCGATTAGATTCGAAAATAAAACCCGGCAGATCTTCTCGCAGAATGGTGGCTTGCTGCTGACCATCGCTGTTGTGTATACAAAGCTCGCTCTCCTTTTTACAAGAGAGCGACCAATTTCCAATCACGAGTCTTGTTGAACCTGGCTTAGTGAGTATAGGTTGACTTTGGGAGTTTGGTTTAACTTGACTCCGAGCCCGCTGCAGTTTCTCCAAAAATTCTCCACGGTTTTCTGAAATGTACACATTATATTATTAAAATGCATGCACTTGTTCTCAGCTTCATTGATTATTTTTGCAAACTATATTGCAAAATCTATACAAACAAACTAAGGACGACTAAGATGTAAAACACTACAAACATGGCTGAAAGCCATACCCACCTTCACTAGTGAGGGACTCGCCATTTCTTCCTCCCTTACCTGTAGGCAGTTGATAAGTTAATTATTTTTCGCAATAGTGTGCGGAAAATAGGTGTTTTTCACACTGTTTTTAGTGTGAAAATAAATTCTCCCATATAGTGTGTAGCAAAAATTTATGCTGCACAGGAAAATGTGTGCGGAAAAATATATGCCGCACACCTTAAAAATACTTTTAGGTAGGGCTAATACAATTTTTCTAAATAACACTACTTTGAATAACTTTTTGAGTATTCGACATACTTTTACCATATTTTTACTTTTTTTCGTTACTTTCGCGTTTTTACAGTTAATATGTACGAATTTAATAAAACTCTTTAATAATTGTATTTGTGAAATTTGTAAGATAAAAAAACTGTTATCACGTAATCTTTTTCTCAATTACAATTATCTTTAAGGTCAGAGTAATACTTATGTTTGTAGAGTAAGGGACAAGGTGTTTCGATAAATAGTAAAAAACATTCGTAGCTTATTAAAAGTATTTACTATTCGTATTCGCATCGACCATATTACATTTTGAGAAACAAGCTGATTTATTTTTCTTTGAGTATTATTATTCCCATTTCGGAAGTTGGATCTAAATTTTCTATTGACCGATCTGTTTG
>JAPYYV010005982.1:0-14783 GCA_030522625.1 Copidosoma aretas | reverse complement strand
TCGAGTAACATGGAGATTATGTTGAAAAATAAAAAGAAATTTTTACAAAATTTATCGTTTTTCTTTTGTAGGCTAATTACTTATCGGACCACCCTCGTAACTTTTCGTCAGTAGGACAGATCGTTCGAGATGACTTGAAGTTTTGTATCATCTAGTTTTAAGTTTTAGATGATTATTGAGCGCCTGTGGACTTAATATTATCCACTTAGTGGACAGAAAGCCTCTTGTTGTTGCAATATTTGCGGAGTTGGTCCTAAATTTATTAATAATATTGATTACGTATTGAAACTACCATGTAAAAATCAGTATTACAAATTTGGCGTATCTCCTCTACATGCTTGGATAAGATGTCTGGAATACGTGATTCATGAGTCTTATAATCAAGATTTTAAAAGTTCATCGGCCAAAACAGATGTAGAAAAAAAGTTAAAGGAAAAACGAAAGAAACAAGTACAGCATAACTTAAAGTCTGAATTATCTATATTTGTAGAGGTTGTAAAACAAGGATTCGGTACAAGCAACACGGGAAACGTAGCTCGAGTATTTTTTGAAAATTACCAAATATCTGCATTAGCCACTGGCATTGATGTACGACTTATCTATTGATTTTATAATACTATGCAAATCTTAACTTGCAAAAAGAAAGCAAGCATTAAGCAATATCAAGATTATGCATTTGCGACAGCAAGGCTTTGCGTGAAACTGTATCCTTGGTACAATATACCTACAAGTGTACATAAGATACTTATACACGATGGGAAAATATTTAAACATTTTAACTTACCCATTGGCTATTATTCCGAAGAAGAACCTTAAGAAAGCAACAACATGATATTTAGGAAAGCTAGAGCTGAGAACAGTAGAATGATGAACCGAATAGACACTAATATTGATATTATACATCATAATATGGTTCTAACAGATCTACTGATCGCAACACTTAGAATAAAAGAGAAAATAATAGAAAAACAACTAACAAATGATGCTCTTAGTCTCTTAGATTGTTAAATCGAATGTAAAAATCATTTGTTTGTCAAGTTTGCAATTTCCAAAAATGCAAGGATTATCATAAAATTTTTGTTTTCTTAATTTAAAATATCGCTACATCCATGTGTGCTATAGCTACAAATATAAGAAATATCGTAATATTTTTGGAGTTTCTTTTGTGTTTATCTTAGTCTATTAAATTGTTAAATCTAATGTAAAAAATTGTTTGTTTGTCAAGTTTGCAATTTCCGAAAATGCAAGGGTTATCATAAAATGTCTCTTTTCTTAATTTAAAATATTGTTACATCAATGTGTGCTATAACTACAAATATAAGAAATATCGTAATATTTTTGAAGTTTCTTTTGTGTTTATCTTAGTCTCTTAGATTGTAAAATCTAATGTAAAAAATTGTTTGTTTGTCAAGCTTGCAATTTCCGAAAATGCAAGGGTTATCATAAAATTTTTATTTTCTTAATGTAAAATATCGTTACATCAATGTGTGTTATAGCCATAAGTATAAGAAATATCGTATTATTTTAAGAGTTTCTTTTGTATTTATCGATAAATACATAATTTGAGTAAAGACTAATTTTATGTTTAAGAATTGTTAAATATTATAAGGTCTTAGTTAATTATGGCTTTTTTTTTTAACTAAATACTTTGAAATTAACTCTTTTTTATTGTCCCTGACAAGTTCCAGTTATTGATTAGAATGAGTTTGTCCTTAATGTATTCTTTTAAATACATTTTTGTAGAGATTTATCTGAATTATCTTTTTTTTGCCATTGCAAATCTTTAAATTATGATTTGTTATAAAGAGCGTAAATTTTGTATTGGACAACATCTACAGAAATTTGTGTATTGAAATTCATGAAAAAATAACGAAATTTCATATTTTAGCTGCTAATTTGTATATAATATTTTTGATATTTCCGAACTAACATGAATAATAGACCTTGGCAAATTCTGTGAATTAATTTTTGTTAACAATTATTTTTAGAAATTGATTTTCCTTTATTGTCCAATTTTTTCAGATATCGTATTATTTCTTTAGCAAAAATAACAGTATTAAACTGAACTGTTGAATTCTAGAAGTGTCTAAAATAGAATGTTTGTGATACCAAAAATGTTAAGGACAAGCAGATTTTTTAAAAATAAATATTGCTCTTGAATATTTTAAGATTCTTAAAAACAGAGTAGTTTTTACAAAAAAGCGCATGAATAGTATCAACAATATCGTATGGTTGACATACGAATCATGTACAGTAGAAGAACCCATTAGTCTTTGTACGTATAGGACATTCCAACTCAAGTAAAACACGAAAAAATTATTTTATTTGTAACTGTCTGTATAAGTCGTTGATGTTAGGTATATTTAATTTCCAAAATTGAAGAGCTGAAATTACATTTGGCTAATTTCCAATAGTCACAATTGATAGTTGTACCTTACCTCTACCTCAAGTATTGATCTGAAACTCAGGAAATTTATAGGAAATCGTGCGCCTACTTGAAAAATTAAAAAAAAAGTAATTTTTATTGTTTTCGAAGATTAAAAAATAATATCTTATTATTTTCAAGAGAGATATTTTAGTCCATTTTTTATGGTACGTATGATAATGACAGAAAGTTAACAAAGTATGACATGTTTATAAAGATGTTTTTTTTTTACTTGAAATATTTTTTTCTCAAATATTTTTGTACACACAACGTTATAAGGCATGAATACTTCTGATGTAGTCATTTGTAATCAGAGACAAGAAAATACGCGTATCAATTTACATTGCATCTTAAATTTTCAGTTTTTAGTAACAAACGTGAAATTTGTATCACAAAACGTTAAATTAAAAGTTTTCATAAAGTGATTCATCGAGAAAAACGTAGATTTTGGCCTCCATTTTGTATCCGCCATTCTTAGTTTTAAGATACAAGAAATAAGTTCGTAATCAGGGACGAAAATAACGCGTGTGTATTAATTTATACGGAAAAAAGCAATAAAAAGCAAAATTTTTGGTTTTTGGCCGCCATTTTGTATCTGCCATTTTTAATTTTTATAAACAACCAATTATTTTATGATCAGGGACCTGGAAAATTCCTAGACATTGATTTTCACAAAAATATTTTTTTTTTAATTTGTTCTTTCTGTGTTTCCCGATTATTTGAGGTTATGGTTTTCAGTTTCATGGAAAAGTGGCAGTGATACACTAAAGTGTGCTATCTCAGAAGTATATAAAAAGAATCGCAGCGATACGTCAAAAATTGTGGTGTAGGCAGATTTTTGAACAAAAAAAGTCATTTTTTGCCCACTGTGCGTCGGACACGAAAAGAGAGAGAGAGAGAGAGAGAGAGAAACAGAGAGAGAGAGAGTATGCACGAATGTACTGTAAAGCGTATATGTATGTACTGTATTAAGTATGTCGGATAGATATGGATACTCTCTGCAGTGTATTGTTGCAGTGTTGTTCTTTCTCGTTGCGTGTCTGCTGCGTGAGTATAAACATGAGACGAGGCGAGGGCGGCGAGCGGCGAGGCTTTGCCTTAGTCGTACAGTCATATGCCATACAGTTTTCATATCTATTACTTTTTGATGTGAAACATCTTATTTATAATTAAATGTGTACGTTGTAATAGTCAGAATGAGAAATGAAGAAATCAACCAAAGTGATCTACAAGTGTGTTCGCATCAAAGTGAATTAAGTCATAGTACACACCTTAGTAAAAGTTTACGTTGGGGAAATGATGAAGAGCTCAAGCCCAAGGCTGAGTTGGCAAAAAAACGTTATGCTAATAAACATGGATTTACTAGCAGAAGAGAGCCTAAAAGTAGCACTGAGCGTTTAAGAGAAATGCGAGCACGAAAAAAATTATTATCGCAATCCGTCAACGACCAACAACGGTAAGTCTATATGTCCTTTTTTTCTAATTCGTTACTGATAGCCTTTAATATTTATAAGATAAAATAAAGCATGAGCTAGACATGTATTGATCGTACCGGTGTGCATTTAAGAAAATATGGTTAGACCAATCGACAAATCTCTTAATTAGAAAGTTGCTGTGCAAGGTGGCGTTTTTTATATTATACGTATATAATTACGCTCTTCAACGAAAAAATAGTTAAACTTTTCTAAAATTTGTGGGTCAATGTTAAAATCGCATTTGAAAATTTGTTTTGCTCATATTTCGTTAACACTAGTATACACGAGAAAAATAAAAATACTAGCGTGTCGGGCAACAAATCTCATATTGGATTTGTATTTTACTTATCTTTTAGCAGCTCAAAATGCCTTTATGAATTTTTTCTCAAAATTTTGCGCGTGTTGAAAGATAAGAAAAATAGCAAATCGATAGGAAATTTTCTGCCTGACACGCTGGTATTTTTATTTTTCTCGTATCTACTACCGTTAAGAGCATTCAGGATATCATCTGGAATTTCTACCTTACCGACTTCCTTATTTTGAGTAGTTTCATTAATAATTATTTATTTATTCAGCTGTTTTGATGCAAAATAAGGAGAAGAGCTCCCAAGCTGTTACTCTGAGGAATCGATCAAGCCATGATTCATTACAATTCGTTGAGAACTGAAAGAGAAAAGTACTGCATCGAATGAGCTGAAATTTTCGCAGGATATCTAAAATAAATCAATGAATGTGGCTCTTCTCATGTTTTTGACAAGTGCAGAGTTCAAAAATCAAAATTCTGTCTTCACTATGGCTTCAGTATGTTATTCGTAGTTTCTACGTTACAGATATCATTCAGTAACGTTCATAACTAAGATAATGCTGAAAATTATTTTTTTCAAAGTTATTAGTCATAATAATTTACTTAAGTATTTTAAAATGAAACCGGTGGAAACTTCAAATTCAAATAAACTCCACGCGATGAGAAAAATATTGCAAATATTCTCTACAATAAAATCCTATACTTTTTAAAATTAATTTTTAATTACTTATTTTATTCTACTTTTAATGAATTCATTTTTTATTACATCATTTAAATCATTACTTTCATTCATTTATATATAGGTCTCAAAACTCACAGAATATCAATGATCGCATTTCTCTGGAACGTAATCAATTTTCTTAAGTAAACAGTCAAGTCTCGAATGATGTCCCTTATAGCAGTTATGCGATGCACAAAAATGCGCATATTGATTTTAAAAAGAAATTCACTGATAATTGTTTTGGCAATTTTTGCTCTGTATGTGACAGACTTTGGTTCTAAGGTGATCTAAAAAAACTAACAGATCAGCATGAAAACATTTTAAAAAATGTGCTGATAAATATAGTACATTATTTTCTTTATTTTTTTATAAAATTGAGCGTGTATAGTTAATCGTTTTCCTTATTTTTTATTTTTTTACAGAACTTTAATGCTTTAGAATTTGTATTATTATGTTCAACTTGTAAAGCTGCTCTCGACAAACAAAAAGTTCCTACAATGTCTACGTACAATGGTTTTAAGTATCCCCTCATGCCACAATATTGGCCAAATTTAAATTTAGTTTTTGGAAGACTTATTTCTCCGAGGATGCGTTATATGCAAATACGTAGGTTGAGACACGTTTATGGGCAATTTGATATTTATGGCCAAGTTATTAGTGTTCCAGTATCAGTAAACAATATTGTGCGATCATTACCCAAAGATATTGATGATGATCAATGCATACAAGTTCAAATAAAAAAAAAAAAACAAATTGACAAGTCAAGTTATTTACAAGGGTTAGTTAATAAGGGCAAAATCAAGTTATGGTTACAGTATTTCCTCAAGACAGCCCTATACTTGGCAAACAATATAATAATTGATGAGACATTTTTTAATGACGAGCAAGAATCGTCGCAGATTCGCTTAGATGATGTCAGTGAAGATGTTCTGATAGAGGAAAGTCTTATAGCTCATCAGCATACCTTATTGTGGAACGAAGATAAGTATCTGTCAATCGCACCTGGTCAGGATAATGTTCCTATCAGTTTATTATTTGAGGAGTATGCAGAAGAGCTCTCTTTTCCTACAATATACTTAGGCCATTTCAGAACATTTAAAGAAGGAGTTTCAGTTACTCCATTTGTGATGGCCAGCAGTGAATTAAGACGAGCTGACAGACGCATAGTAACTCCCTATCATTTATTGTATATGGCCATGAAAATCATAAGGATACAAGTTCGTGATAGTTTAAATATTGCTTTTAAATTCGTAAGAAAAGGGGTAACGATTACACAACAGCAAATCGAGTCTGCAGAATACATCCACGATTTCTTTGAAAGTAATTTGGCTTTTTTATGCTGTATACCAAATTCAACCTGGTATTGGTCGGACCAAAAAAGAGATTTGTTTGTAATTATGCGACAAAAAGGTAAGCCAACGGCATTTTTTACTGCAAGTACAAATGAACTGGGTTGGAATTCGTCACTCAAAATTATATACAAATTAAAAAATAACGGAGCAGAAATATCTGATGACAACATTGCAAATTTACTTTTTACTGAAGAAAGTTCTCTTATAAATGATGATGCTGTAACGTGTGCTATATACTTTAATAAATTAATAAACGTTGTATTGACCATTTACCAATAAAAAAAAATTCGCCTTTCGGAAAATATCGTGTAGTAGATTATCGGGTTTCAGCATCGCGGAAGTCTTCATGCGCACATTTTGCTATGGCTTGAAAACGCACCTCAAAATTTACTTGGTTCTGATTCAGATAATACTATCGAGCTCATAGACTCCTTGATTCCCGTTTCGTCATCTAAAGCTTCAGGGCATATCAAACTACAGACTCACAAACACACGTTTACGTGTTATAAAAAAATCGTTTCTAATAAAAAACAGGAGTGCAGATTTGATGCTCCTTTTATGCCATGTCGTAAAACATGTATTTTAATTTCATTGGAAAAAACTAAGTCTATGATTTCAGATTATTCTTAACGTTACTCTTCTATTTAATTTAGCTTAGAAGAATAAGACTACATTGATTTAGATGATTTTTATTCAAAAAACAGCATCACATCTGATGATGAATACAAAGATATATTGCGAGCAGGAATCACAAGACCCAGGATTTTTTACAAAAGACAACCAAGTGAAAAGTGGCATAACACATTCAATCCATTTTTTTTACATGTTTTAAGCTCCAACATGGATTTTCAGATTATACTTGAAAAATACTCTTGTGCAGCTTATGCTGTTGAATTGTCAACAAAACAAACAGAGGCGTGAGTAATCTACAACGACAAATAATACAGATTATTGATGAACACCCGGATTCTGACATTGTGGAGATCACTTAAAAAAATGAGCGTCGATTTATTGAACTCCGTGGAAATCACAAGTCAGGAAGCTGCTTGGTTTTTGTTAAGAAAGCCCATGTTCAAAAGTTCCATAGTTGTTGTTTACATACCTACCATTTGGCCAGTTGAGCCTCAAAGAATTAAAAAGACGATGAAAGAGCTGCAAAATCTTGATGAGGATTTTTACTGAAATTTGGAAAGAGAATTGGTTTGATGAATATGAGAAAAGGCCAGAGGATTTGCAAGAAATAACTTTAGCTCAATTTGTATCTAGTTATTACATCTATACTAGAGGAGTTTATACTAAAAGAAAAGACCCAAAAATCATTGGTTACAGAATCTATGACATAGCTACCGATTTCAATGAATACAAAAGGGAAATGGTCACCTTTCATTTTCCTTTTAACAACGAAGAAGAAGAAATCTTAGCTGAGATAAAGTATATTCAAATATACGATGATAATGAAGCAGTAATAATTAGAAAGGCGCAAGGAATTCGAATCTAATTTAGATATCCAGAAAACATTAGACATTTGCAGAAAACTGTGCCATGATAATGATGACAATGACGATGATGATGAAAAAATACAAGATGTTGCTAATAGATTTCCAGAACCGAACCCTCATGAACAATTATACAACAATCCCAACGCAGACTTAAACAGAGGTATTCAAATGGCAAAATTAAGTAAACTGGGTGCAATAGCGAGAAAAAAAGAAAATTCAATGACACATCAGCGATTTTACGAACTTATGAGTAATACGAATGAAAAAAAAAAAAAAAAATACTTCTTCGCATTATCTTCCATCTTCTGTCAAAACCTACTTATCCAGTGCAACTTTTTTACACATGACCAGCGGGATGTGGTAAGACATTTTTTATTACCTTGATTAAAGAAATTTGTAACAGGTTCAGTGATACAGATGGTTACTGCAATTCTTACATCGCGTGCGCAATTTTGGAGGACTTGATATAATTTTAATAGGAGATTTACGCCGGTTACCATCAGTTAGAGCCACACCAATTTTCAAACAACCCAGGCAACGGATGGTTGGACCTTTTCTGTGGCGTAATTTGAAATTTTATGAGCTCATTGAAGTTATGCGACAAGATAACCAAATGTTCGCTACTATACTCACGAAAATAGATACGGTCAACAATTGAGTCGATCAGAAGTAACAATCATGGATTCTCTATTTTTTACAAGGAAGATGCCGACAGGTTGTGTCCTCATGGAATAAGACTAGTCAATACCAATGCATCAGTTAACGCTTGCAATAATTTTATTTTGCGTCAATCAGACGGTAAAGTAATTTCTATTGCAACAGACGTTTTACTTGGATGTCAAAATAATGAGCTTTTGCTAAACAGAAGTTACATAAAATGTCAGTAATCGATACGGGTGGTTTGCCTCATGAAATCGTACTCGTTATCAATAAATCATGTTTATTAACAACTAATATTGATGTATCTAATGATCTTGCTAGTGGTGCTGTTGGAACATTAGTTCACATTGAAAAAAGTTAAGACAATGAAATTACACGTGTATTTTACACGTTTATGTAAATAAAAATGAAACTTTACTTGCAAAAAGAAGTCATTTTCCGTTAGTTTCTGCCTGCGCCATAACAATCCATAAGTCTCAAGGGGGTACGTTTAATGAAGTCGTTTACGAGTATGATAGAAGTCATTCATTACAATTTGGTTATGTTGCTATCTCTCTCGTTACTGCATTGGAAGGTCTTTTTATAGTGCCTGCTAAAGAGGATTTTCGATTTTACCACGGGCGCCAAAATGACATATCTGTAATGGCTTTACAAAACGAATTACAACGCTTCAAATTAAATAAACTAGATACAATCACAAACATTATTTCAAATTTAATGAAAGACAAGAGAGGGCTGTCCATTCTTACTATGAATTGCCAAAGTCTTCATGCTCATGCAAAAGATTTTATAGATTGCGTTACACAAAAATGTAACTTGTTGTTATTAAGTGAAACGTGGATGGATAATACTTTGATTAATATACCATATTTTCATTGTGTAACACAATTTAAACATCATGATACTCGATCCGGTGGCGTCGCAATTTATCAAAATGACAGTGACACATCTATAATTTCAACCACGACTATGGATGTTAATACACAAAATGCTCAAAAATTAATTGTTGGCATTTTTTCAATTGGAGAACTGTGTAATTGCCACTGTAGCAATGCAGCTAACGAAGAAATCGTTTTCGTATCCATTTATATATCTACAAATCAAAGTGTTCAAAATATTATAGAATTTATTCATGCTGAGTTGCTAAAATTCACTGACGAAGGTTCGCAGCTATTGAAAAAACAGAATCACAAATTACCTCTAGTTTTAAGTGGAGATTTTAATGTTAACTTTGCCATAGATACCTTATTACCATTGGTTAAATTTCTGCGAGATATATTTCATTAATTAATGATGAATGATCCCCATGAATCAACCACTAAATATAGTACTACTACTGATGCAGTATTTGCTAGATTTTTAGATAATATTCAATCGATTGTATATATTTCGTATTTTTCTCACCATAAGCCGATTGTTACTATTGTAGAAAAAAAATAGAAGATTCTACAGATTCAATTGTTGAATGCAATAATACCGAATAAATTAAAAATCAAATTTGGATTGTTCTATTAGTGTAATTAATTGTTGTACAGTGGCCAATTTATTTCAAATCACATTTAAATTTGTTGTGTCATTAAATTTAAGTACATATTTTTATATATTGATGAATAAAAAATATAATAATATAATTTCAACTCTTCCTTTTCAATGTCCCATGATATTCACTGGTAATGAAATACTGATTATTTATGGAGAAATTATATAAACTTTTTCACCATGCATAATACCAACGAGTTCAATAACATATTCCTCGATGTTTCACATCGGTCACATCCTTTTTTTTTTTTTTGTGGGGTGGTTGTGGGGGAGGGGGATTCATAATTACGACACAACTCAAATAACGGAAAATTTAAACAAATTCGACCTTGTTTTGTGGGGGGGTTTGTAGGAGGCGTGTGGGGAGGATTAAAAATTCTGAGGAGTGGGTGGGGGAATTGTGGGGGGTATGGGAAATTAGTCACAATCAAAATCGGTCAAGATTTGTGATGCAGAAAGATCTTTATCCAAAAAAAGTTATTTTCTGCCAAAATCACCATTTTTCGAGATTACCACATACGGTACTAGTTACAGCTGTTATTAATTTTTTTCATATTTCCATTATTGATTGCCAAGGCATTTATTAGTTGAAACTATGAAATTTTTTTTTTCCCAATTTAAAAAACACGATTTTTCGGTTTCTTGGAGTTTAACCATTTTTTTGAGGTTATGTTAGATGCAAATCAAAAAACTTACAGTTATATCGTGAAGCTCATCCATTTACGAGTATTTAAAAAAAAAAAATTATAAAAATCGGTTCAGATTTGTTATGCAGGCAGATTTTTTTCCAAGAAAAGGTTTTTTTTTCTCACTGTGCGGCCCCCTCTTAAACCTCTTCTGGTCTCCCCTCACATAATAACACAAATGCATGATTACTCAAATAACAAATCTTACTCAAATTTTAGAAAAAATTGAAATGATTATTCGGGGAAATGTATGAATCAAAATTTTTTTAATTTTTCTGAACACTAACAATAAATTTTACTTTAAAGTGAAATCTACAAGGAATATCGTTACATACCTTATCGTTAATATTTTATAATTAAGGGGTATATCAAGAAGAAATTATCTGAGAAATATGTATATTTTTTCTAATTTTTGTATTGTAATAAGAAGAGATAGAATTATTTTAATAGTATTTAAATTTAAAAGTTTTGTTGAAATTGATCACGTTTCATAACAAATTTTGAATAACAATATTAAGCTTGAATAAAATAGTGCAAATGTAAAAAAAGATTTGCCCTACGATATTATTAACGTTCGGTTCAATTTATTAATATTTTTAATGTACAATGAAAAGTAGACACAACGTTTTTGTGAAGTAGCTAAAATGTATACCATAGCAAAAAGTACGTAATTTGCGTGTATAATTAATTACATGTCATAATAGTTTTGACGATGCTGTAATTAACCTAAGATGTGCGACAGTGTGACTCACTGAGGCTGTCTCCAGAAATAAATATAGTGGTATTACGTAACTTTGTCTTTTTGGCTTAAAGATCGTAAGACATCTTTAAGACACGAATTAGTCTGTCATGATCAGTACACAGAGGCACGGCAAAAAAATGTCATAAGAATGTTCCTCTTTAAGTGGTTTCACAAGTAGCGCTACCGTCGTTAGGGCATACTAAAAAACGTTAAGGTATATTATCATTGTAGGTTTCGTCAGTAGACTTAGTGATACAGACGTTAGGCCAACTGTTGTGTGTGTACAATACGTACTTTATACGTATTTTTAAAATATGCTTGAGTAATGATACTTTCATAAATATGATGCATCAATAAATGAAATATAACCATGCACATTCATTGATTATCTTTTTCTATGTCATATTAAGCCATAAGTTAATATTATTTCCAAAAAACTTAAAAACAAGTATACTTATGCTTGCATACACTTGTATTGAAAAATTGTGTGAAACGTCAATTACATATAAGTAATCTAAATAATGTAACTTTTGATTTAAGTGCTTCATAATCAACTTTCGTATGAAAGTTATTTCAAGATATAAATTTTAAAAAAACTTCAGAATACTTTTAACTGTATATTTATATAGTCTGATGAGTTCCCGTAAAATATATGCAAGAGTAGGAATTCTCTTACGCCGCAAAGTAAGTACGGTTTTTAATAAAATAAAACCAACAGGAGTATGGTAAAAATAACTAAAAGTAGTGGATAAGAATATATTTATTGTTCTGTAGGACATTTAATTATGAGGTATTGCAAGTGTATGTATGTGATGTAGTTTTCAGCATAAACTGTGATGGGTACCCTCTGTCGTAAAAGCAGTAAAATATTCTTCGTCTCTTAGGCGCGCGACTTTGC
This sequence comes from Copidosoma aretas, assembly GCA_030522625.1. Taxonomy (NCBI): domain Eukaryota; kingdom Metazoa; phylum Arthropoda; class Insecta; order Hymenoptera; family Encyrtidae; genus Copidosoma; species Copidosoma aretas. The sequence goes on along the minus strand of JAPYYV010005982.1, from coordinate 2,482 downwards.
ACCAAAGGGAATACTTTACGCACTTTACCGGGTGAAGATGAACATTCCCACCCCATAAGCCCAGAGTTCACTACCACCTTAGAGTACGAAGTAATTAGTAGGCCCAAAGTGCACTTTGCACCCTCAGTACGTAAAAAAAATTGTTATTCCATAAATTTCTTAGGTTGATAAGAAAACAATGTCAATTAGTTTTAACAACGTATTTTAGAATCCATAATATTTCTTAAAAATCCTGTTGTAACCAATAATAAAAAAAATATTTATTCAAATTAGGCAATGCTTTGCTCGTTTTGATAAGGACGTGGTACTAACAGAGTTGTAAGTACATACATATATATGTAAATATATATTTACGTATATACATATGTATATGTAGATAAAATTCTTCTTGTATAATTGTTTTTAGACTGATCCTTTGATGTTAAAGCTGAAAATCTTGTTTTTATTGCAGTAAATAAATCATAACCGGTTTTATTGGATTGTAAGTTAATTTATTTTGAGAAACGTTAAAATTTCAAAATATTTGTCGATACTTACAGAGTAATAACTGTTCTTTTAAAAATAAGAATTTTTTCTTGACTTTCCTAAAAATTAATTGATGTAACGATTGAACACGAATAATTTAATGAAATGATATGCTTATACACTGACAAAAAAAGATTATTTAACTTTTCAAACATTTCAACCGTGGTCCTCTCTAGATGCTCTACGTACTATACAGAAATCCTTCATCCATGTATTTAAAACAAAAAACTTATTTTTGTTTTAGTATCCGAATAGTAACTGTCCTAATTAAAAAAAATCATAAGAAATTATTTAATCATGTAATAATATAGATAACGAAATATTTGTTTATGATTTTTTAATTTTTTTTTTGATAACATAAGTAACATGATCACTTTAAGTGAAAACTAATTGTGTGAAGTAAAATCGTTTATTTTTATTTTTATACTAGTCATAATTAGTAATCTCTTACTACACTGTAATTTCTATTTTATAATCATCATTATGATTAAGTTGTATACAAATTAATTTCTATAATAATTTATAAAATGTTTATGCTAATACTTTGCCGTTTAATTTCTTAGTTGTAAGCAAGAACTCTAAAAATAAAGAAATGGATTCTGGCATAGAATATATAGTCTTAAATGAGAGTTCTGTAAATTTTTCTTTAGGTATAACTTTCAATGAAGTGGTACACTTTGGTTTTTCAAAAATTCTCTGTTTCTAGTCATACTATTCAGATTTCTAATTAACGTTTTGTTATTTTTTATCATGTTGTACAACATTACAAAAGTAAATTAAAAAAAAAAAAAATTAAAAATGAACGGAATAGACCTGTAAGTTAGTTGTGAAAACAAAAAAATATGTAAGATCTTATGCTTCTGCACAATATGAAGGCGTTTGTAACAACACTACAACTTTTTAAATGATAAAGTTGCGTATATGATTTCAAATTGAATTAAATTGATTCTCAACACAATATATTAGCCTTACCCTTGCGGTTGATAAGCGTATCAGTGAAAGTATTAGTTATGTTCGTGTGTGGCTAGATCTATAGCACGCCACACTGATGAGTTCCACCTAGCGATCAAGGACGAAAGGATTCCTCTCCTTTTTTCTTTTAATTTTTTCTTCCTACACAATCCAAAGTCGAGGTGCCAAGTATGATTTTAAACAGATGTTGGACTTGGTTGGTATAAAGGAAATACTTGTGCATGTGTGCGTGCAATATACTTGCACGAACATACACACACACATACATTGACACAGGTTTATGGTATAATTCTGTTCGGAAAAATCGGATAAAATATAGGTGTTCTATACATTTAAATAAATGATAGTTATTAATAGTAGAATCACGGCTGCGATGATGACCACGAGAAAACACTTGATTTTTGGAGTCAGTTTTCTCATAATCATCTATTTTTCAATATGAAAATCAGAAAAATTTAATAACAACAGAACTGTAATTCAACAGTCTTCAATGAAAAATTCATAAAATACAAACTATTAAGCGATAATGAAATCACGACGATTAATAAAACACGATTTTTAGCGCACTACTTTCCACTGGACTGAATTTATGATATGAGTGTACTCCTTCTTCGACGGGCTGCATCAATAAGGTATTAAAGTACGGAATTTAAGGGGATTGAAAACTCATTTTCTCTAGATCTGTGGAGTTCCATGTCGATAAGATAGAATTCTTCCAAATTTTAAAAATCTAGGGACCCTAGGAATTCTTTCATCGCCACACCATAATACTAACGGTAGATGGCGTCAGTTGTTTTACTGATTTAGTTAGATACATGTTTTATATGAATTTGACAAAAATCAATTTTTCATTGATTTTTTAAATTTTATATTGTGTATGATACACGGCATACACACCAATGTGAAGAAACTATTTGTATTTTAATTAATACAAATTTTTCATGAAAATTTTTTGTAATGACATTTTATTGTCATTACTATTCTT